>VUQR01032049.1:0-12709 GCA_015108515.1 Hemichromis elongatus
CCCAAGAGGAGCGACACAGCAGAAATCCTGACACCTTCTGCTCCACATCCCGCCTTGACAATTAAAGCACCACTTCCGCCTCGAAATCCATCATGGAAATATATGAAAACCCACTGCACTCCAGTCAAAAGGATAGCCACACAGTTTATGAGAATATGGGTATTTTCCCTATGGTGATTTGGCTACATTTAAATGTGACACAATTGGGTTTTACATCTTTCTAAAAGGTGGTGCCAGAGGCTGCTGAAGCTTCAGATAAAACCATTTTAGCGGTCAGAAGGTGGTTTACTGTGCTGGTTAGCTTGGTAACTGTCAAACAGAGATAATTTAGTTGCATTTGTTTCTAAAAGGACACGTGCAGGTTAATCAAGAGATCTATTTATATTTTTAACTCTTGTTTCAGGAATTTTTTGGAAATTATACTGGGTTGAATGAAAACTGATGAAAAATACCCAAAGGTTATTATATTATAACTTCTTATGCTATCAATTTAAACTGACAATAAGCTAGTTAGATATCCCTTCTGGGAGACTTTTGTATACAGACTGCCAGATTTCAAATCTGGGTTTAATTGTTACCACAATGAAACTACAAAACTGAAAAAAATATGTTTTTATTCTCCTAACTTTTTCATTTATCACACAATTCTTTCTGATAAAGTGAGACTACCCTTTTGCTTCTGTATTTTGGAACACATGTGAATGAAATTGATATTATTCCACAGCTGAAAGTTATTATAGATATTTTCCTTTACCCGTCTTAAAACCATTTTATTTTTTTGTTGTTTTTTTTTTCCCTTTGTTCCTAAAAGGATTTTCAGGGGACTAAGTCACCTACTCTCCTGCCTGATTATGCAAAAAGCTTTTAAAGAGGTAAAGTGGAGAGAGGTTTGAAAGATCTGTGGCCTTCACACCCTGCTCCCTGTAACCCTCTGCTCTCTTCTTTACTCTAATCTGATTTCTAGTAGACATCTTTGATCTAGGCCTGGGCAAGAGTAAAGCAAGCTGCTGGGGCCTTGCCTCTACAGATGAAGTGAGTATGGAGATTAGCAGCCTTCCCTTACAGCTTTAGTGGCTAATACCTGATTAGGGCCCAGAGTCAGCCAATTGTCTCAATGCTGGCTATCAATACCACCACTGGCTCTAGAGGGAGGGTGGGGGGTGGTTGGATTGAGTAGAGAATGGAGGGATGGAGTAGTAGTGTTGGTAATATTGGGGAGAGAGGGTTGGGATAAAGGTTGATTCCGTAATGGATACTCATTTTATCCCACCCCACTAAGAAGATTAGGCCTTGGGGTGTCATATTAGCTGTGCTCTCTGGGCCTTTGGTGGTCCATGCAGCTGGTTCTCCTTTCCTATTTTTTCCTTCCCTTGCTTTCCTGTTGTGGAATACTCTCTTGCATTACACAGTACTACTGAATCATAAAAACTGAGTGTTAAATATCCTCCTTTCCCTTAAAAAAAACAAAAAAATAGACCAGGTCTGATCTAGTGTAATGCTTAACATCTGCTTCAAGTTAGAGAAAACTCCTCTCATCTTTTGAGGACTAAGCTGCACCATGCATACTTTCAAATGAGAGATTGGAAGACATTTGATGTATGAGGTGAGATATACTGCAAGTGCATTTTGCAAAAAAGAAAAAGAACAAAAAGAAACATAACAAATCTGATGCCACTTCCTAACAGTGAGACAACTTTTTGTTCAATCTATCTTGCTTATCTTCTGAGGCGTAAATTGTGTTTAGGGAAATTTGAGTCTTAACTAATTAACGCCTTATCATTAACCCTTTAAGGCTGATCAAAGCAGGCACTCTCCACTTTGTGTAACTATTTTTAAAGCCTCAGCAGAACTGCACATTAGCTAGCGGTAATTAGATAATAATCTTTTTGCTGTTCAGGTGTTCATAGCAATTCCTACTTCCCCGCCAGTACCTGCCAAAACTGGAAGTGATGTCATATTTCATGGGAAATGTAGTTTTCCCATGTTTTTAGTGATAACAAACTGTGTTTAGACTCTTTGTTCCCAACGCCTTCGTACACTTATCTCCAAGGCTGAGTCGGCTGGCGGGTCTGGCCCAGCGCGGGAAGGCTGCAGGGCAGGATGCTGTGTCTGGATCAGCCTAGTTGTCTCACCCCTTACCCACCCCTACTGCCTGTCACGTGTTACATGGTGTTCATGTGTTTACAGTTATGTGCTTCTTTGTGCTGAGGTGTTTTTTCTGTTCTCCAATTGTCCTCCCATTAGGAGCTCAGTCTGGGTGGAGTTTTTTTCTCCTCCTCTCACCTCATGTTGTGTATTTTCTCTGTTTTTCCTATCAGCCTACCTCTCTGACCTGTGTCCCTATGTGATGTCTGTATATGTTTGATCGGAAGGTTCCTTTGTAAGTGCGCATGCGCCAACTAGCATGCTGCCTGCTGTAACCCATAATTTCCTTCGGGATTAATAAAGTATATCTGATTCTGATTTTCCCTGAAGCCATTTATAAAGACATACTGTTTTTCTGCATAGTTTTTGGGATGCTTAGAACTCAAAGTTCACTGTCGGAAATAGTTTTTAATGATGCACACGCGTTTTTGGGTTTGTTTTTTTGAAAATTTGCATTATATTATTTATTTTTGTTTTTTCTGCACTATATAAAATTGATGTATCTCAAAAATAAAACTATGAAGACATTTAAAATAAATTTTCTGTGGTTGGAAACTATTTTGTGCAACTTTTTTGCATTTACTCTTTTGAGAAATATACATCGAATATTTCTCTATCTAAAAATATGTGTAAAAAAAGACAAAAACGTTTTTCAATTTTTTTGCAGTTTGATGCACTTTTTTGCAATGTATGTAGTTACTATGGATGTAATGCATAGATATTATCAAAATTTGAGATATATGTACTGTATTGATCTATAACAACTTGAAATGCTCCCAAAAATGGCACTACAGCATATAAAAATATAAAGATAAGCTCTGGCGGACTTGGTTCTATGGTCACTCTTAAAGGGTTAATTCAAGATCAACATAATCTTAAAAGTCCTTTCATATCAGAGAGCTGTGAGACATTGCTTGCAAAGAGGCTAATCAGGCGGGCATGAAAGTTCAAAAAATGTGTTTAAACATATTCTTGCACTGGAGGACTGTTACTTTTTCTCTGTCTTGTATTCTACCTTGTCTGACAAAGCAGACTCATCTGTGAACAATAAGCTCTTCCAGTTACAACACTAGACAGGTAAATGTCTCTTTCCTCTATTAGTTGGGTTTACAGTTATGCTCCAACTAGTGAGTGTTTATTAGTACAGTGGACAGCTACCAAAACAGCTATAATGTAAATACTATATAGTACATGAATAGTTTAAGGATGTATAACATTTTATACTTAACATTATACTCTACAGATGAGGCCTTTAGGTGTTAATAAAGTTCAACTACTTAACAAACATTAGTTAGAACACAGTTACATCTAAAAGTAAAATATGATAAGTATGGGCTTGTGCTTTTTTGCACTACAACTGCATGGGGGGAAAAAATCAAATACTGGGTGGTGGATTGGGGGACAGGGTGTAGAGACAAAGAATTAGAAAGATGTGCAGTTTAAGGAGACGCTCATTTGTCTCAAATGCATCATTGTTCTAAGAGCTGCATTGTCTTCTAAGTATACTCTACTACTTAGAATCTCCTACTCTTTGTTGCACACACCATAGCTCAACACCTTTAATCTGTGTGTGTGTGTGTGTGTGTGTGGGTGTGTGTGAAAGGAGCAGCCTAGACTACATGCTTGCATGGCTGTGTGCATATGGCTTATTATTGTTGTGCAGAAACTCTGAACGGGAAATTAAAAAAATAATAATAGGTAGAGATTTGCTCAGTGTGTACACTATTGTGTTTAGGCCTGTTGGACTTAACAGATGCAAATGACTAATCCCTCATTACTTAAGATCTTTATCTCAAAATTGCCAGTCAAAGCCACCATTTGTCTTCTTTAGCTACCTCCTAGCTGAATTACTGGATGCATGAGATTAATTGTGTGAACTTATTTGTTGAAGAGCTATGATGTCTCCTTCTGAAAGAAGTGTGGTTGCTGTGTTGTTGATGGTGGTGACATATGTTGGGGAAAATAAGGACTTGAGCCCATTTGTCCCTTATAATATTTGTAGCAATTAATCAATTAAAGATCATTTTGATCTCACCTCATTTTGTGCATAAAAAGCACACCTATGCACAGAATTAATTTCTTGCATTCCTATCTCTTTACCACTGTGGCAAGGCTAAACAACCGTAAAAGGACATAAGAGAAGACTGCACAATGCTGGAATGGGCTACAAGAACAACACAAAGAGTTTTTGCCAGCTCTGCCAACTCTTTGTGTTATTATTCAAAAATCAAATAAATAAAATGACTAGCAATTGCCCTCTGTCTGGAGCTCCATGGAAGATCTTGCCTCATGGGGTGAGTATACTTTTGATGAAGTTCGTGGATCAGCCCAAAACTTTAGGTGAGCAGCTTGTTAATGATATAAAGACAGGTAGGACTAGAGTCACCAAGAACAGCACTGGTAACAGTCTAACCTGTATGCACCGCCCATAAGGTACCCCTGCTCAAGAAGGCACATGTAGAGGTCCATCGCAAGTTTGCCAATAAACATGAAAATGATTCAATGAAGGTTTGTGAGAAAACACTATAATAGCCGACCATGTTTGGAGGAAGAGAACAGGTATAATCTAAAATCACATGCTTCCACCTTTTAGATTATACCTGTTAGGCTGTACTAAGGGTATATGATTGCTTCACTGCATTGAGCCATTGGCTGTAGCTCAGGAGGTAGAGCAGGTCATCTACTAATTTGAAGGTTGGTGAACTGATCCCTGGCTGCTTCAAGTCTGCAAGCCAAACATTCTTAGGCAACATACTAACTCCAAGTTGTTCTCTGATGCCCCCATTGGAGTATGAATGTGTGTGAATGTTAGACAGAAAGTGCTTCTACATAGAAAAACTGCTTGTGTGAATGGGTGTGAATAGGCGATTGAGGAATATTGTAGAAAGTGCTTTGAGTGGCTCAGGAGAGTAAAAAGGTGCTATATAAGAAACATTCCCTTGACAATTTACAATGCTCTTGGATGAGAACCTTCTTACCCCAGCCAGAACACTGAAGATATGTCATGGATGGGTCTTCCGGCATTACAATGACATATTGCCAAGCAACAAAGGCTAAAGAAGACGTTAATTAAGGGCATGGATTGGCTTAGCCAGTCAATGGTAGATATTCTATCTATCTCCAATAAAATAAACTACTATAAAAATTAGAGAATTTATCCATTTTTATTTTTATTTTTTTATTTTTATATTTTTAGGACCGTACATGTTAGACTTTCATGTTTGTGGAATCACCTTTAACAGCAAAATATTAAAGTGAACATTTTTAGCATGACACTGTCAGTCTCTCATGCTGTTGTTGATTCTTTTTTTACAACGTTGCTTCGGTTCATTGAGTTTTGTAGCACAGGTCTATAAGGTTGCCACTGTAGCATTTTTATCTGGCTGAGATCTGGACTCTGACTGATCCATTTAACACTTTGATTCTTTTCTTTTACCACCATTCTGTCATAGATTTGCTGCTGTGTCTTGGATCATTTTTCTGTTGCACTACCCCATTTTGGACTAGTTTTAGTCGTCAGACAGATGGCCTCACATCTGACTCTAGAATAGTCTAGAAGTCTAGAACTTTATACGCTTGGTGCATCTGGTTTAGAAAAACATGGGCCAAATTTGAGGAACTCAAATAATATTGTACAAAGCAGTAGGCAATAGTGTGGTGGGTGGGTTTATCCATCTTTTATATACAGTCTATGAGACTGTCTGAGACTATAAAACACACACACACACACACACACAGGCGCTCTATGGCATCCACAGAGGACAGGATAATGCAGGCACTTCTGTGACCTTTCCAGTGACCCTTCCCTCTAATAGGACAAGTGGATCTAAACAATGGCAGGAAATGCAAATGCAAAGCCAGACACAGAGAGAGTCCATTAGACTCACAGGTTCAGAGTTTGTTTGAATACATCAACCCATCTGTACCTGCACTTACATGTCAGTTTTCACTATGAAAGTGCTTATTTCATGTATCACTACTTACCATCACATTTGTCTCTCAGGTAATTTTACATAAACCACTTAGTAGTTTTCTTCAGTGCTGAGAAACACAAAGTTTAACTCAATACCAAATTTAGTTCTGTGATTGTAACCTTCCTGCCTCCCCTGCCCAACACCCACCTCTGTCAGTAGTGACCATAAACCTATTTAGAGCCCCAAAGGAGTAGCCCAGTTAACGCCTCTGCTCCCCCATGGTCAGCTAATGAGAAGGGGCATGCATTTCTACCAACCCCTCTCTCTCACTCTCTCACTCAGCCCTCTCAAAGTGGAATCGATCCTTGATGTCAAAGGCCTACAATTTCAGGAGTACTCAGCCCAGAATCCCCCAGCCAAACTCCCAGCAGAGCCAAATTAGCAGACCTTCAACACATCAGGGCCTTAATAAAATAAAGGTTAGTCTCTGAGTCTTTCATCTCTGCTTTAGCTCTTGCACTTTATAACCACACTACATATTTACCAGTTTCCAAGCTAAGGCTAATGAGTAGATCATATTGAGCTTTTGATGTACAGCAAGAAACCATTTGGTGTCATTTGGTGACCAAATGTCATTGATAAGGTAGCACAGGATGCAACTGACAGACTCTTTGTTATTTCATTTCGATTAATAATCTATGATCTTCTTGTGCCCCTCGCCTCTAGAATGCTTGCAGGGTGTTTACATAAATTGACAAGAATGCTGAAAAGGCACACTGCGATTTTTGAAAAGTATTTTAGCCCCCAGAAGACGTGATAAAAATGGTTTTTATTAATTGGATAGTACCCAGGCTCTGTTTACATATTTCATATCCATTTATTATGTTTTCTTTGCTCAGCCATGGAAAGGCATTTGACTGACACAAATACATTATTCTATTTGTGTGTTATGTCCCATGGGCCTGTTAATTTTTTTCTTGAGTGGGTAAATTTAAAGGAAATACATCACAAGTCTAACACCCAAGGATGTTGTCTGTTATTTTTTTCTTCCCTCTCCCTTCTTTGCTTCCATTTCCTTATGTTTGCATGTGCTCAAAGAAAATCAAAACCATGGTACAGTTGAATATATTAATTAAAAGCAGTGTTGAAAAACAAGAAAGAAGAGAGCATTCGGTTTATGCTTTTAGGTCAGTCTGCGGAAGAAGTATTTGTTGGTAAAGGGAGCTTTTAGTTTTGTCAACAATCCTCATATTGGAATTCATCATTTTGAAGATGAAATATGTAGGAGGAAAGTAATCTATTCTGTCATTTATTATTCCTCAATAATGAATTCTCTTCAGGAAAATCGAGGCGCTGTTTTTAACTGCCAAGACAATTTTGGGGGGAAGGATGATTGATATATTTGCTCTGGTTGACAAGCCGTCATTTGACTAGTCATATTCGCTTAATCACTCGACAAACCGTGGACTTGATGATCTTTCATGTGAGCCATGCAAATGTGCTTTTTTTTAAAAGCTGGTAACACGATAAGGAAAATCCCAGGTGCCTAAGAGTCATTTTCCCCTTTACTTTTAAAGTGCAATGACAATCTAGATATTTTCTCCTAAGTTGAAAAAAAAAAACAACTTACAATTTAGTAATTGTCTACACGTAAAACTCCTAATAGACGTGCAAATTCTCATATATATTAGCCCCTCTATTTCTGAGCTGCAAGAGCCTCTGTTAACATGGTGTTTGGGCTTTCATCCACCAAGCTTGTAGTAAATGAAAAAGTGAGGAAAAAGAATCTTCAATTTGGTGAGCACAACCTGAGTCATTATTAGAAATGACAGTTGAACCTGATGAAATTGTATTCCCAATTGAAAACCAAATTACTATCAGGCCAACATGATTTCCTTGTGCTAGGACCATACTAATTTTGTGTCAAAACATCGGTAAATGTATTTAAAAGCCATAATAGCTTATTACCATGCAGTCTTCCTTCGCCCTCACACGTGGACCCTATTAATCTAGAACTTCGATTTGCATGTAAATGTGGTCAACTTTCATATCATCAAAATACATGAGTCCTACACCATCGGCAGGCCAAGAAGCCCTGTTTGTGTGTGTGTGTGTGTTTGTGCATGTATACATGAAAATGTGACCCTCTAGCTCACCCAAAAATATATGCAAGTGTACTTGTATATGCACAAGCTATTACTGGTTTTTATATGCATGTGAGAATGCAGCGGGTGAATGTTTATATGTGTATGAGTGTTGGCATAGGAGGATTTAGTTTTGAAATAATGCATTGAGGTTTTATGTGCAATTACTGACATATATTGGTAATTTCAGAGAGGACAGGCAGGGCGACGAGACATGGAGAGAAAAAGAGGAATAAATGTATCATGGTATGATACCTGAGAGGTCAGTCGCTTGTGTTTTTAAGAGCCAGGTTATGTGTGACCTGACTCAGACTGAGTTAGGATCAACAAAAACTCTTTTTTTTTTCTATTTTTTTTTTCATATCCTAATAATCCAACTGATTCTAGTGTAAGCTAAAGATATAATTGGCTTGTATTTTGTGGCTTGTCCCAGTTTTACAAAATTTGTGCAAGTTTTTTTTTTCTTTAATGTTTTTTAAATCTGTGTGCAAACTGTGCCAGCAAAGATCCAACACAAATGTGACACAATTCAAGCGAAAGAAGTACAGAACTGCTAAAAAAGGCCTTTTTAAAAGTTTTCCTTGCTGCTGGGAATGGATAGCTGCATCAGTGTGATGCCATGAACCTGAGCTGTGGCTCCAAGCATCATCTTACCATCTGCCCCAGAGACTGCCAGGTAATCTTTGCTTTTAACACAGATAAATATCTTTGTTTTACTACAGACAGAAAAGTATAGTTTAAAATTAGTAGACCACACTTTATTTGATAGTGAGATGAGTGGCCATTTGTAAATTGCTGCCAATGCTTTACCTGGCCTAGATAGAAACCCTTACAACTTTTTCTCCTAAACAATTACCCCCGTCTTCACATTGCATCCAGCACTACATACAACAGCATCTATAGCCTAATTTGCACTACCCGTCACTAGATAGGCCTTTTACGGGGTAGCACAACAAAATCGTTCACCTGTCTTTGTTCCTTCACTATTGACTGTGATGTCGTTATCCAAAAGAAGCCAGTCACACTGTGGCACAACAAGCCTAAACACTGTCTGTGTTTGAAAGCATGTGAAACTGAAGTGATGGATAAATAAAAAAATGTGTGGGATAAGGTTAAGAGGAAAAGTGGAATTAGAAGGTATGGGTGGGGGTAGAGAAGTAAATCAAAGGATGGTGAAAGGTATGACAAAAGAGGATGGCAGGGGGAAGAACACAAGAGAAGGCTGGTGAGGGAGGTTAGTAGTGATGGAGGTGTTTGTGTGTGTGTGTACGTGTGTGTGTGTGTGTGTGTTTTGGGGGGAGGTGATATGAAAGCCATGCAGGAAGCTTTAATTGGTCCCTCTGTCCATGGATTCATCATTATTTCATATGCTGTGGAACCTTTGCATGGATAACTTACCTGAGGCCTCTACAGCTGTTTGAATAAAGCAAAGGAGAGGATGACTAATTTCACTGGATTCTAATTTTACTGATCTGTTCTCTGCTTACATACACGAGTGTTCACAACACAAATAGAAAGGTAGATTTAAAGAGGACAAATGAAAATATATGAATCATACAGTCCCATATTTTGAATCCTACCATTTAAGTATCAATGTTGATATACTATAGCTGAAACACAGAAAAAGATCATCTCTAAAGGGGCTAGACTATTACATAAAAAAGTTAGCATGAGCACTGATTGATATCTGATATATGGTTTAACAAACAACAGCAGGTTTTATTGGAATTGCTATACTGGAAAGTACAAACTATTCTGATTAGCAATGTTGAATTGCTTAGATTGATGATTTAAATCCTCCCACAGTTGATTTTCACCATGCTAATGCTAGTATTGTAAACAACACAGTCAAAAATGAACTGTAACCACACACAGAAATTACATTAAGCAGCGAGCAGTGTACTTCAAAGGAAGAGACTGCACAAGGAGCACTTGTTTTATATATATATATATATATATATATATATGCAATGCAATAAAGTAGCATGAGAGAATGGTAATACTTTGATTGCTTTACTGATGTCATCTGACAAATTTATTTCTTATTAAAAGTCATAGCAAAGGCTACAGGAAGGGGAGGGTATAGATTAAGTAGATTAAGAGGTCTAAGGGAAAGATAAGAGCAGTGAAAAAAAAAGGGTAGGTTGGGGTTGCACTCAAAGGAGGCAAACTAATTTTCCATCATTATCGTGTAAAATATCATTTGATTGGCTGCTCAGTGGCAGGGGCCCCTGGTGGCTGCAGCTCTGTCATTGCGCCAAGAAGAAAAACACACAGCTTTTCACTTTTTCTGTCAAAACTAGCTTTGCCCGAATGGTATCACTTTAAATGCCATGACAGTGGAAGGTAGAAGGGAGTGTGATGGGCCTAAGGGTATACATAGACCCAATATGCTAGTGACACTGATACAAGTGTAATTCTAGACTATTAGAGTGACACAAGAGATTCTCCCAACCCATAGAACACACACACACACAGACACACACACACAAACCCTGAACACAAAGCAGCTGAGGCAGCCAGGCTGGAGGGTGGGGGGGCATATGTGGAACAGGCTGTCATGCCATGAAAATTTAAGAAATTCTTTAACCTGGCCTTTCTTGATCCCCTCCTCCTTTGAATATTTTATAATGCCAAAATGATTTATTAACTTGAGACAGGTACAGCTCAGTAGGGCCAGGTAGAGCCACAGGGACAACAGCAGGGTAAGACCCACAGGGTGCCACATTGATCAAAAGGCAAAGGGAAAAGGCTGGTTTCTACCATATTTTACAGTGGATATTATTTTCAGTAATGTGTTCTTTTTTTCATAGAAGCAGGTTAAATTAGATTTTTTTTTTCCTTTTAATGAACGGTGTAATGTAACAGTTATTAGAGAATGGAATACATTTTTCTTTTTAACTTTCCTTCCTGCTGATTAATGTTTGCTATTTCAACTAATGGCTGCTACAATGTATCAACATCAGTCAGTAAATAGTCGCCTATAATTCCATCTGTTTTATGGCTTATGATCGCCAGTGACACCGTTTGGTCAAAAATATCACAAAGGTCACTGAGTAAGGGTGAGTGTGGAAGGGAAAAATAGCAATCGGGCACTTTAAACACTCCATGTTGGGGAGACAGAAAAGGAAAAGAGAGAAAGAAGTAGGAAAGCATGAGTATGAAACAAAAATAAATTATACAACCAAAAAGAGGTAGAGAACCATGAACAGATAAATTAGACAGAAAGGGAGAGCCATCGAAATGGAGCGAGAGCGAGGGAGCAGTGAAGCAGATAGGGCCCATGGGAGCCAATGAGAGAACAAAAGCGGCCCTTCTGCTAATTGACTGCAGAATTAGCCCCATCTCCCCCATTGGGACTATGGTGAGGCAGTGGCAGATGGAGGCAGACTGGACACCAGAACGGAAAAAAGGCCTGCAAAACCTGCCGTGAAGCTGTCCGCAATTGTGGGTCACAACACTGCAATGTGCTCCTTGTTTAACAGGATGTGGCCAAGCACAGAGAAAGAATTGAGAGAGCTATGGGTGGGATTAAAAAAGGTCGTCAAAAGAGGTCGGGACTACTGGATGATGAGAAGAGTGTAGAGAGAATAGGTAGGGCGGATTATCATTACAAAGGACTTCTTCAAGAGTAATGTGACGTTTATTTGTTTAATTTAAATGCAGTTACATCAATAATATTAAAGATATCCAAGTAAAAAAATAAGATCTGATTAGTAGATTTTTTTTCTTTTTAAAAACAACCATTGTAATAATGTGTTCTTTTAGATATAACGTTAATGAAATAATTTAGAAGAAATAGAACACATCATTCTGAGTGTAATCTTCTAGTAAATTTTTAACATTTCATTTGAGTTATAATCTAGTATGGCTAAACACTTGTGATTATATCTTGGATAAGATGCAACATTTAATATTAAATTAATATACATTATAATGCTGTACCTTAAAAGAGAAGTAGTTAATAGATTAGCCAACAGACAATTTTGATAGAGGTGTAGCTGTTTAAGTATTTCTAATCAGACATTTAAAGGAAAACAGAGAAAGGAAAAAAGAGAGAAAAATAATCAACAGGTTTTTCTTTTCTTTTTCTTTTTTTTTCTTTTTAGTTTACTGCTACTCTGATACTTGCTTTCTTTCTTTGTCCTTAAACCTTTGTCAGGAGTTATGTGTTGCAGCCTTCGTGTATTTTTAACAACAAACATATATAATGTTTAACCACCCTAGCAGAAGACTATTTATTTTTTCAGTACTTGTAACTGCAAACTGTGAGTTTAACTATTCTGCAAATTTTGCATAAATTTGCTAAAACTGACTCATAAAAGCCAATAAGTGCATTTTCTCAGACAGCGATGTGTGACTCATTTATAGTAATCATCATCATCACAAAAAATGTTAATATGTACATGTATATATTTAAGTTATTAAAACATTAAAATATAAAAAAATATTCATAAACTGTCATATACATGATTTGAACTTTTCATTCCTCAAATGGGTTATTAA
>VUQR01032051.1:3553-16421 GCA_015108515.1 Hemichromis elongatus
TTGGGAACCAGGACCAGGACCAGGTCCAGGTCCAGGTCCAGGTCCAGGTCTAGGTCCGCGTCTGCTGTCAAACTGTCCGCTCACACTCGTTTGCTTCTCTCCCCGCCGCCGGCAGCTGTCATAACGGCCTTTTGAACGCTGTCACGTGCCGCGTGGTCCAATCAGCAACACGCTGCTCTTCACTAGGGGAGGGACCTGCGGAGAGTTTTAGAACAAGGCAAAATGACACACACAGCAGCTGACACTTACACGGACCTCTCTTGTGCCTGCGTGAGTAGCGCTGTATTGGGAATCACTTTGTTAGCACCTTTATCATTTGCTGCAATTCTTCATTGGATTTTCGAGCAGCTGCTCCCATGTCTGTGTCAGAGTTTTGTTCCTTTCATCCACAGACTGTGCTCTTCACATGAAAACACAGGGAAAACACAATGCTACTTTACATTCAAATACAAGTCATTTGTGGAGTTGAAGAACAGTCCGCATACAGTACAGAGACAATGTTAACCTTTTCTGAAGGTAGAGATTGCAGGTTTCCTCTAAGGTGTTGTGGCTCAGCATTTGCTTCTGTCCTGTGAACTCAGGATATGAAACAATGTGCTGCTTAAAGATGTCAGACTCTGCGAAACGGAAGGCAAAAAGCTGGCTCTGGCTCCTTTCTTCAGATGTAGCACTGCAGCTGGTGTCCTGGTCACCTAGATGAGAAGCAAACAAACAAAAACTTTATTTATAGTATTTGTTGTAAAATTATTTCAGGAACATGCTGTTATCATAAAATGGCTCTGTGGTGTTTGGGTTTACCTCGTATGAACAGACTCTGCTGTTTGGAGTTCAGCGCATAAATTGGACTATGGGGAGTAGTAATGAGATGAGTTGTGGGAGGAGTCAGGAAGCAAACAGTGATGTTGTTGATGACGTCTTGGATGGACATTTTACCACTCCTTTGCATTACAAGTGACTCACAGAGGCAGAAAAAATAAGACAGTGAGATAAGACATTAAAGTCATTAAAGGGAACCTATTCTGTTTCTATTTTTGGATCCTACTACAGTAGCTCTGCATGACCATTTATCTTATACTGGGTTCACTGAAACTTTACATCATAAAGGTCCAATGGTGCATTTAGTGCATTCTCAAGCTTGAGCTTTTGTCTCACAGGGGTTTTTGCCCATACACTGACCTTATTATTTGAACCTTCAGCCATGTTTAATATGATAATTCATCCATGTAACAGTATACAGGACAGGAAATGAGGAAAGGCACAGCAGCTTCTCTATAAGTATTATGGCAATCAATTTTATATCTTTATCAACAGCTTGAGTGTTCCTACCAGCCCCTGCAGGAACTGCACTGATGCAGTGACAGTCGGGAGGTCCTTGCTGTCCTTTGGCCTGAACACAGACAAAGTGATGAGTAAAAACATTTGATCTAATACGATGCCATGCTTCCACGAATGTAAACCTCAGACAACCTTTCAGAGAGCTGCTTTGTGCTGGGTTTTGTCCCTCGTCCGGTTGTGACGGTCTGAATTGCTCCACTTTTACACAATATCAAAAGATGGACTTTTTCAGCAGTAAAAATCTGGAAGTCATCATCAATCACAGGGCACCAATCCACAAACTGTACCCTGAATAAGGCGCTGTTTGCTTCTGGCATTAAAACGACAGACAATGGAGCCCCTGGAAATAAAAACAAAGAGGAATAAAGAGGCGAAAACTTGTTTAGAATATAAATAAATAAAAAAGCTTTTAGACTTTCAGCCTCATTATTGTTTTCAGTGATGTTTTTGATGGGATGGAGAATTAAATGTAGTACATAGTGTAAATATTTGCTTTCCCTTTTCCAGATTTTAATTTAACCGAAAACAAGGATGTCTGCAAAATATCTGAAAAGTGCCAATCAAAGAAAGCTCTGGAGGATTCAGCCATGATGATATTTTAGAGATGCCCCGTTGGATGTGCTCACCAGATCGCCTGTCCCAGACACACACCAAGGCATCGCTGAGCCCAAGAGCGATGTAACGGGTGCATTTACTAACAGCTGAGCAGAGGATTTCCTTTGCGTTTGGCCACAACACATCTGGCATGGGTTCCACATCTGTCAAAAGACCAATCCAAAACGTCAAAATAATCTCATTGGTAAAGAAAACTATTCTGTAACATGAACACTTTTTTAAAACTTTTGTTCTTAGTATCTAGATTTATTTCTACATAAATAAAATATCCTACTTGGCCTGCTCTTCGGTGTTTTTTTTAGGAAATACTGAAGAAGATTACAGCTGCCACTCCACCACACAGCAACAGCGACAAGTAAACCTAAGAAAAGGTCAGACATTAAAAGTGACATTAACGGGAGCATGGTCTGCATACAGACTTGAATATGCCTTGAATGGATCTGACTGCTGAATATCAATAATGCATAACAAATAAAATCCAAAGTAGGAGGATACCCTTGTGATTTTCAATCAGTTCATCAATCGTACATAGAAGGTCAGAAAGACAGAAGGATCATTATTGTGGAAACTGCCAAATGGGTTTGACATATTTAAATTACTGGAGGAAGCAGAAAAACACCTGGACTTTGTTACAAACCTGGCTGAAACTCTGCTTTGCTGTCACCAGGACCACAGGGCAGAAGAAAGTGCTGCGTGCAATGTCTGAAAAAAAAGATTCAGTAATTGATATGTAACATAAGAGAGATTATTGTTTGCAGACAGATCACAAATGCTGGACGACCTGAAGATGAGTTTTATTTACCCTTTATATAAGGATGTAGAAAATGTGATGTCTTTAATACTGGATTTGTTGATGATATAGTGACTTTTTTATTGAAAAAAAAAAAAAAAAATCTTTGCATATCTAAATGAGCCTGTTAGTGTCATTCTAGTTCTCTTCAGTTAACCACATGAGGTCTTAGGAGGCAACCACACAGTAAGTGGGTAGCACTAATGTGACTACGAGCAAATTATCTGCTGGTGATGCAAAGTGGGCAGATCCAGAGATACATTTTTGAAAACATACAAATATTTTTGGTGCATGTTAGTAAGAATCATGACACAAATACAAAACAAACCAAAAAGGAAAAAAATCAGACATTTTGAGAATGCAGGGGTTAGGATTTGGGTGTTATGTGACTTTGACCTCCAGTGTAAACAACTACAAGTAATATAAGGCGTATGCTACTTATACATTGTGGTCCTTTGAGTATTGGTGATGTTCTTGTTTTGAAGTACTTTGTTGTTACAAAGTGCATCACCTAGCAATTTCTTGTTTCTAACACTTTCACAATAGTAATCTAATTACAAGCATCACATTTAGAAATATAAACAAAATAAGTATATAATTGTTACGTAACACAGACAGACAGACAGTCTGCAGAATATCTGTAAACTCACAATTAAGAAAAGCTCTGGAGAATTCAGCCATGATGATGTTTTAAACAGACAGAGAAACCGACTGACCAAAACAAAAAAAGCAACCAAAGAAAGCATCTTAGCTTTGAAATGCTGATTGTATTGGCATGAACTTTAACACACCTTGGGCTTTCATTCATTTCCTTTGTTTTTCCTTCATCTGTATTGAAGGGCGGCTTCTCCCATCGACGACTGCTGCTACTGATTATGTCCAGAGCCAAACAGCGCATTACAAAGTCTGTTGGCTGCGAGGTCTCAGGTGGACTGTTGAGTGCCTTCTCTGCCAAAAGCAGATACATAAAGGTCAGTTGCTTGGCTGCATTTTTATTTCATTTTATTAATGAAAACAAGAGATAAAATACATAAAAACTGATAGACTCACATAAATCTTTACATTTTTTTGTTATATAGCACAGTGTAAATGTAATGCTTTTGTTCGAACTAAAAAGTTATACCTGTTGGGATTTTTGGTGGCCTGATTTGAATCATTACTGTAACTGGTGACCATTCAGAGGAGGATGCGTTCTGAGGTTAAAAAAAAAAGAGTTTATTTAATGTGTGGTTCAGTCACATACAATATAAAGTCCCGATCAAAAGTTTAAAACCTCTTGAAAAATGACAAAAAATCATATTTTGCAGCTTCAACATGCAACAAGAAGAAATGGGAGTGAGACAAAACATTTTTTTGAGCATGCAATTTATTGAAAGCAATGCATAAACTGAAACAGGCTGTAGGACCACATGCCTTTAAAAGGCCAAATCTGTGCAAAAACATGGATTCATTGTCACCCATTGCATACAATTAAAAAATCCTTGGTGACTTCCTTTTATAGTTACTGGATTCAGAAAGTTTTCAGAAAAACTGACCTCTGACCTTTATCTTGAGGTTAAGGTCACTGATATTCAAACTCGTCCAAAATTTTTAATACATGCACTTATGATATCAATTAGGCCTGTCAGCGTTAATCGCATTAAAATGATGATAACACCAAAACTGCTCTAACGCAGCAAATCTCTGTTAACGAGTTAATGTGGATCACCCTTTGTGTGGGGCTGGACAGCGCTAACGCATTAATTGAGTTACCCGCGCTAACCCACGCTAATGTGTGATGCTGTCCAGCCCCACACAAAGGGTGATGCGCGTTAACTCGTCAACGGCGATTTGCCGCGTTAGCGCGGTTTTGGCATTAACGTCATTTTTCTGACAGCTCTAATATCAACAGTCCTAGGTGTAATCTGTCTTGAATTGTCATGTTCACGAGATTTTCAGAAAATTTGACTTCTGACCTTGGCTTTGAGGTCATGACCAAAATTTTTAGTAGCTACGCCTAAGGTATCAAATATGAAAATCCTAGGTGCCATGTTTCTTGAATTATCATGTTCATAAAGTTGGGATGTTGACGCTGCCTGCCCAGCTGGATGATGACGATACCAAAAGCATTTCAGGTTGAGGGGTAAAATCTAGAAAAAACAAACAAACTAGAATCTGGAAAAGATTTTCCAGTCTTTATAAAACCAAAAAAGATGGAAAAACCTAAAAAAAACCCAATATGGTAAACAAGTATAATATGGAAACAAAAGGCATAAAGTACAAAGAGAGACTGGAATGTGACCAGGACTTTAAAATCTCAGGTCTTAGCACTCCTTCTCAGAGTTCAGTAACCAAAACACAGTCTGGTTTCAATTTAAACTACGACTCATTACCTGTGCCATCTCCATCTCTTTCAGCCATGCTGCTGAAGGGAACTGATAGACCTCGAGCCAAACAGCTCCACCACCTGATAGGAAATGTGAAATGAATGAAATGTAGCATTTGATTGCAAACTCTTCAACTAAAACCCATCGTAAAAATTAAAATATAAGTTCATACTTACAACTGAGGGATGCAGCTCCATAATTTCCCCCCTCAAAGAGTTCAAATGACAAACAAATGCTCCTTTTGTTGATATCTTCCTGTTATTGAAATAATTGATTGGTTTTATTCTCTGTCTTAATGACAGAAAAAATCAAAGTGAAAACCACACCCTGCCCCATTTATATATGTTGTTTACTAAAATATGACAATACACACCATAATGTTAATAAAACAGAGGAGGTATATCGACTCAGAGTGATGACCAAAGACTCTTGCAACACCTGTAGATGATAGCAATGATGTCAGTATGATGAATAACATAATAATATAGATCCTGTTTACACACTTAAAAAAGCATCAGTGTCTAAGGCAGTGGTTCACAAAATGTAACATTAAATGGAGCATAAAATTCACAAAAAGGAATAAATGTAATTACATTTACTACATTCATCACGTCAGATGCCCTAATTAACATACCAGTGGCTCAGACTGACTCCAAGAACAACATTTTTTATGAATTAAAACTAATCAGTTTCTGGGCTGGAGTTAAGTTATGCTAACATTGTGCCAAGTAACACAAAAAGGCTCTTGGAAACCAAACATCCCTTCTCAGAGAAAATTTGCCTACTGCACAGATTCTTGACCAGAGGCAGCAACAAAGTCTGACTGTGTGTGAAAGAGGCCAATAAAAAGAATAGTGACAGGAGCCTATCCTAGCTGTCATGGTGCGAGAGGGCGGGGTGCATCTTGTACAGCTTGCCAGGCCATTGCACGGCCAAATGTCAGTGTGTGTTTGCTAATCTATAAAATTCCAACTGTCTGATATATTTTTTTTGACAGGCAAGTGATAATAAACAGCAGAAGCAACCCAAGGAAAGCCTGGTGGACCATAACTCACCCATATCATCAACAGTGCCAAGCAGATACATGGTGTTAGACATATTGGTCATCTGGATAGATGTAATTTCCAGCCTTAATTGCAGCCATTCTGCAACGCAATTCAGAGATGACGCACACCACACAGACAAGCCCCCGGAGTGGCCCAGACAGAGGTACCTGCCGTCCTCTGAGCAAGCCAGGCAGTTGGTGTCTTCTGGGAGCTGACAGACGAGGGAAAAAGCCTTTCTAGAAGCAAGTCTCACCACTAAACGCCTTAAATATGCGGCTATTTTAAAGCAATAATTCAAATAACTTCATTAATTACAAGTATGTGAAATTGCATGTATAGAATCAGCAGTGAAATCAAATCTCATAAACAGACATTTTTATTTGACAACCTTTGTTTTATTCATTGTAAAAAAAAATGGAATAGCTCTGTTTGCTGGACATATTTCATACTGGTCTACACAAAAATCAAGTCCTCGTTTACTTGATCTGCCTAATTAATCTGGACTAAGGCCTGATTTTAGGCCTTAGTTGAAATGAGAATTATTTATTGAGACAGCGGCACTGTGGCAAAAGGGTGGAAAAACTAGACACCTATTTAAAGATAAATGGATGTATAAGAAAAAAAGTATAGTTTATAGAAAATGATCCACAAAATGAAAACTATGGTGGCTATAGATGATTTTGACTGGTGGGAAATTATGAAGTTCACACAAGTTAGTTGTAAAACAGTAATATGTCAGAATGTATATGTACAGTCGTGTGAAAAACATTTTTTACAGGATTCTACAGTCCAGTTAAAAACTAAGTACAGCCTGAGATTCAGCATCTCACAGAACCACCTTTAGCAGAAATAACTTGCAGTCATTTCTTTGTGACTTTATCAGCTTCTCACATCGTGGAGGAATTTTCGTCTACTCTTCTTGACAGCTGACAGTATGCTGAGTTTAGTTTAGGCCGAACAGCTCCAGCTTACTGTGTGTTTTCATACATAACTACATACATAACTAAATCATGTTCCAATATTGGTTTGTTAAATACATATTTCTTTGGTTCAGAAGTCAAATGCATGGAGTCCAAATGAGTGGACATGTTTGTAACTCCATGAAAAATGTGTTCATGAAAAAATTTTTAGTTTGGATTTTTGGGTTGTTTTTCTTTTTGTGCTTAAACAGGAATAAAAATCTTAGGAAAAAATTGTGACTGAGGCCCTCATAATTAATGCATGAGACGTTTAAGCTCAAAACTGTACATGTTAAGATCTTTGTACCTGCCCCACATCAGAAAGTTCCAAAGTTGGTGTCTCATCCCTGGATGTCTTCGTTTTATGGGCTGATTCCATTTCTTATGTTTTCTTTATGCACACATGGACAACAAACCAGAAGGGTATGGTTTTAGGGTTTTTTCTGCATACAAAGAAATTTGGGATTCCCCCAAAGAAACATCACTGGGATTGTAATAAAAACACATTTGTAACCATTTTTGACAAATAGAATATAACTACAGCTATCAAACAGCCAGAGAGAAAGAAGAACCTAAATACTTTGCTGACAACTTTACAAACCATCTGATTTATACTGCTTGGATGAGGCTGAAAAGGAGTTCAGTGAGGTCACTGGTTAGCCTGGAGGCTAACAAACAGCTGACACCGCAGATCACAGATCACAAAAGATCTTAACACAAAGCTGTTTGCCTCAGGACAAAAAAGGGGCAGCTTGCAAAACAACGATTAAAACACGACCAAAACAAAAGTATTTTTGCTTAATTGTCATTTTAGTCCAGTATGGAAAGGCTCTGGAAATGGATGTGTTCGTCTTACCTTAGCCTTGTGAGCTCTGAACGGGCTTGATGTTTCACAGTCGCTATGACAACCGTCTGGCTCCACCCCAACAGCTGCTTTGTGTCAGGACCTACAAAACAGGTACGTCCTGCGTGGACGCTACAGAAGAACGGTCACAGTGACAAATGCAGCCCTGTGATCCAGTCTAATTCTGAAGAAAGTGAATGTTCTATTCTTGTGTGAAATAACTGATAAAATATTATTATTATTCTAACGTGCACTTTCTCTAAAGCAGAATTCTTTAAATATAAATACTGGAAGTTTTGAAAAATAGTTATCTGCTTTAATCGAATGTCTTAAATATTAAAATCTTTAATATGTTATAAATATAGATATATTATTATGATTATTACTAGCAGTGATAGCTCTCAAAATCATACTTTAATTATGCCATATGCATATTTATATGTTCCCCCTCTCCTGTTAGGCGAGTGGACCAATCTTTGCAAAAACACTGCCTAGGGCACTGCAAATGCCAACATCTGTATGATGTGTACAAACATTTTATATAAATTAAAGACATTTGTTTTGCACTAAGCAGCAACCTCTGGAGTTAAAAATTCAAACCAATTACAGTGGTCACTAGTGGTCACTCCCAATTTTATTTATATAACACAAAATCACAACAGCAGTCATCGACAGTATTTCTTTTGTTCTATCATTTCAACACAACTCTACAAGGCATGTCAGTCTTGCAAATATACTCAAACCGCTGAGCCATGGTCTTCTGTTGCTCTCCTTTTATAACATGATAGTTAACAAAATGTTTTGTGTCATTTTTTAAAGCCTCCATTGCCTTGCATGTCTGTGAATGTTTTTAGATCTCATCCATCTGGATACTAGGGTTTGTGTGCATCTTTGCAGTAAGTAGCAGATGTGTGTATTTAGGCACTGCATCTGTACAGCTGCGGCTTGCTAGTGTTAGCTGATGACTTAACCTACATTCTCAAATATGGTAACTTCCAGCTAAACAAACAAAAATGCAGTGATTACACTATGATGAACATGGTCATGAAAAAGGATGCTATGGCCATTTTTATTATACAGTTTACAATTACCCCTCCAAGTATACCAAAATGCAAAATTAATAAGACTTTTTCATGCATGTGAAGCATTATAATGGTATGGTACTGCACTGACAGGATTTTATAGCCAGCCACAGCTGGCCTTCACTTTAACAATTATGGAAACAAAAGATATTATTATTCAGGATCTAAAAGCCTGAGTTTTTAAAGATCTTGATTTAGCCCATCCTTTACATTTGACACATCTTTTTATTTAAGCTTTAAAGTTTGAAGATGGTACATTTTTGATAAAGGAAAACTCTCTTGCTGCAGGATAATCATCTGCAAACTGATTTTTATCACAACCTGACAACATTATAGTTTCAATAGCAATTTACAAAACAACCATTTCTTAGCTTTTACTTATACTTGTATATGAGGATGCCTTTGTGCATAAAGAAAACATGATTACAAAAAAATAAGAGCAATACACAAAGAAAAATGTCTGTGGTTATAGATCTTTTTGGTGGTTTTATTTGTTTGAAATTTGCACAACAAAAGAAGAGAAAGTACACAACTGTAAAATGCAGTTCATAATGCATTCGCTCCTCTCGCTGTCTTCATCCTCAGGGATACTTTTATCCTGCTCAATCGCTCAAATCATACCCTCTTAATCACAATAATCCACAAATAATTATGGCTTTCCATCAATAACCTGACACATCGATTCCTTTCTTTACATAAATCTTTTGATAATTATCACTTGTAGGTCAATTGTTACTTTTAAGATTGGGCTTTTTGTGCTTGAAATATGGCAGAATTCACTAAAAGGCAAATTTTTAAATCAAACTACTCAGTGTGCTCAGAAAGTAAAATGGGGTGTCCATAGGAATATCGGCTGCATTAAAAATATATAACTGTTATTCTTAATGGCGAATACCTGCAGATTTACCTCAGTGATGAATAAAGCAAAATATACCAGAAGGATTACAAATGCGACAAACGAGTAAGCAATGTCACCACAGCAAACAAAGAACGTTAAATTACATTAAGAATACAGAAAGCCACTGTTGGCAATCATTTAAACAGTTTAAACAGCAAACAGTGGTATAAGGCAGATAACAGATGAGTGTGTGTATGGATAATGACCATCTTGATATTGGCAGTTTGAGGACTGTACAAGTATTCTTAAGGCTTCTATGTCACTGACTGCTTGATGACATTCAGTACAAAAGCTGCAGCCACAATGGACAAATACACTCTGAATGGGCAATGAATAATAGTTGAGAATTCAGCTCTCCAAGCTTAAAATACTATATGTTTTAGTATTTGGGGAAGGTTGCAAATGCACACATTTTACCAATAAGATGGCAGCTTCTTGAAACCAGTCACTGTACACTATAATTGTCCTCAGTTATCTACTTTTATTTTCTAATAAACCAAAAAAAAGCAACACAATATGAACATCAACCCTCATGAAGTCGAGCTTCATGACTTTCCTGTTTATACAGGAATACTTTTATTTAATGACTGCATTTGTGTTCATCGTACCTATGCGGAGACTATTTATCTGGCTAGTGTGGGCTTGGACCCAGTTTTGCCTTCGGAACAGCACATATTCAACAAGATGCTGAAAACACTCCTCAGAGATTTTGGTCCATATTGACATGATAGCTTCACACAGCTGCTGCAGATTTGTCACATAATTCATGTGGATTTCCTAATCCACCGTATACCAGAGGTGCTCCATTTAACTAACGTAGTGGCTATGAAGCTCATTTGAGTATAGTGGACTCATTGTCGTGTTCAAAAGCCAGTTTGAGATGATTAGACCATCGTGACAGGTCACCTTATCCTCATGGTCATTTATCATCATTTAAATGATGCTCGTGTGCTAAGAGGGCCAAAGTGTGCCAGAAAATGTCAAATTCTGTTCCCATCATCTGAATGCAACAGCAGAACTGAAGACTCATCAGACTGAGTAACATTTTTTTCTCCAATTTTGGTGAGAGTGCCGAAATTGTAGCCTTTCTGTTTTTAGTTGACAGGAGTGCCAAGCAGTCTGGTATTCTACTGCTGTAACCCATCTGCTGCAACGTTTAAACTGCATACCTCAGTTTTAAGAAGTGGTTACTGTTGCCTTCCTGTCATCCTGAATCAGTCTGGTCATTCTCCTCTGACATCAACAAAGCATTTTTGCCCAGAAAACAGCCACTCACTGGATATTTTCTCGTTTTGATCCATTCTCTGTAAACCATAGAGTTGGTTGTGTGGGAAAATCCCAGCAGGTCAGCAGTTTCTGAAATGCACAATCCAACCCTTCTAGCACAACCATGCCACTTTCAAAGGCACTTAATCACCTTTCTTCCACATTCTGATGCTTGGTTTGAACTTCAGCAGGTTATCTTGTCTACATGCCTAAATGCATTGTGTTGCTGCCATTTGATTGGCTGATTCGATCTTTAAAAATTAGTTGAACAAGTGTGCCTACTAAAGTGAATGCAAACTGTTCTGTTCATCTAACTTTTTTAATATAATTAGTTTGTAATCATTTTCATGCAAGACTGAGCTGAAGAACTGAGCTGCTTTCATGCACTGAGGCTTCTGCTGCAGTAAACCTTGTTGCTTTGTCTCTGTGAGCCATGGCTCACTACAAAACAGCACAATGTAGTGCTTAGAAATGGAAAATTACAATAAATAAAACCCCATGATGTTGAAAACCTTGCACAGATTTCCAGGATCATAACTGATTGCACAGAACTTTCCAATATCCTTGCCACATCAATGTGCCAATTCATGAAAAAAAATAAAAGCAGCTTTTGCCTTTGCGATATAAAAATGATCACAGCAGCACTGAAGGTTAAAGTAACAGGTTTCCTATGTGCCTCGTTCTTTTTATTAAATCTCTTTTTATAGTGTACAAGTGAATGGTTTCAAACATAGTTGGAGAGTTAGGTGAAGTGGTTTCAACTACTACTGAGGCCTTCTGTAGCAGTAATAATCTATTAATATTTAGAGTCCTTTGGTGCTGCAGAGACAAAACACACAGTAAGTTATGATACTTTCATCTACAATCTCTCCCCTCTTGCTTGGATACAAACACTTAGATCTACTGAGACTGGCTGTCATGATCCGTGGAGACCAGCAACACAGGAATGAGGAAAATCATTTAAAAATAAATACATCAGTAGTTCTATTAAAAAGAGACAAAGACACTTCTTTCCAGTAGGTTTAAATACTTTAAACTAGACTTACTGCTTGCTTATTATTGATGTCTGAACATTTTGGTCCATTTAGCAAAAGAAAGGGAGTGTACTTAATCAATACTTAATAAATACGGCACATATTGACTTATTGCAGTAAGTTTCATGTGAACCTGAAGCTTTTAACATGTTCAACCAGGTGATTGAGACCAAATTTTTGCTTGTTGGATTCTGCAGCTTTCAAAATGAGCCCGAATCAGTTTAATGTGTGAAATGTGAAGATCGCATACTTCATAAAAAGTAAGAAACCAGCTGACTCCAGTTAAACAGCAGGAACCTCTTACTGGCTGCATCGCAAAATGTCATGATCTTCCATGACTTTGTGTTTTGCCACAAGGTGGCAATTGTTCCACTTATTTCCAGTATAGAACAAACGTAATGCAGAACTCTCTAAAACTTCCCTTCCTCCAAGATAAATGCCTGAAGCGCTACAGGTGGAAAAAGAGGGGTGGTGGGGGGGGATCTCACCCACTTTGCATAATAAGACATGAAGGATAAATGTGGAAAAAAAAAATACTTAAATAATTTCTTTTTTTTTTGTGTCCGCAGTTTCTGTCATTAATCACAAATCAGGGTGCATTGATAACAGTACAGTCTCTTTTATGCTGCTTAT
>VUQR01032051.1:45691-67056 GCA_015108515.1 Hemichromis elongatus
ACAGCCTGACCCAGTAACCTGCATGCCTCCTATCTGCTGGAGGAGACCGGCTATAAGCTCCCATCTGAGCGCTCTGAGGGTGGCAGCATGGTGGAGAGTGTGAGTCTGAAGGAGACAAAAGCTCCGCAGCAGAATTTAAGGAACAATTTGCTCCCGTTTTAAGAAATGTTGCCGTTTTATCCGTATAAAGAACAACAATGCGGGCTTTTTGAATTTAGTTAACAAATAAATGAGTTTGAAATCCCATAAGCATAAAAATACAGTTATGTGTGCACATGTGAAAACAAACAAATAAATATGACCAAACTTACCCCTTGGCTCCCTTTGAAACATATTGATGGTTCACTTGATAAAGACCCCTAATGAGAAAGAAGAAAATGAGGCTATTGTAGTCGCATATAGACGCCTTAGGAGAATTATGCAATCTCAATTAGTGCAGTAAATATAATTTATCTTAAATTTAAACAGATTAAAGCACAAGTTACACAATCAATAAAGCCTGTGTGCTGTTAATGATCTCCACTGGAGCCAATTATGACACAAACTAGGCTACTTGTCAATTAGATAACTATGCAGAGTGCTGCCTCTCTGTTTTACTTTGAAGCAGCACCAGGAAGGCTTCCCAGCAAACAGCTGAGGGGCTCGTCTTTCCTGACAATCACTGGATTTGGTTCTGGTATGTTACCCGGCCACGAAGCCAACTGATTCGGTTAGAAGTAACTGTACTGTACTGTTCTGAGCCACAACCTCAACACACACTTAAATTAAAACATGAGCTAAATAAACTAAGAAAAGCAATTTAAGAATTATTAGGCAGTGGAGATTTTTAGGAAGAAGATAAAAGAGAAACTTTGACGCACGAATTCACATTCAAACACACAAAAAGAAAACAAACAAACAAACCACAAAGGTACCTTGAGGTTCTGGTACGCCTCCAGCGCTCTGATAGCCGTGTCCGTGAGCTTGACATGGTACAGCGTCCTGTTGGGGCTGTTTTTGTTATTTTTTCCACAGGAGAGCCCGTACTGGTGCTCCTGCCTGAGAGAAGCCATCGCTGGCTTTTCTCGCTGCTCTGCAATTAAAGCAGCTTTCCTCTCTCGGCTCAGCGCTCTCCCCGCCGCGTCACGCCGTGGGCGGGGCCTTGGTGACAATAGCACCGTGAACTCAAGGCTCCGAGCGGCGGCGGCGCACAGGCGGCTTGTGCAAAACTAAGCGCTTAATAGGGGAAAACGATAATTACCCATTTTACATATGAAGAACAAAAAATGACTTTTTTGTTGTTTTATTCATGTTTGTAAAACTGTCAATCCAATTTTTAAAGTGTTTCTAAAATAATGTTGATTTAGGACAGATCCGTTAAATAAAGCAAATTAAAATAGCAACAAAATAAACGACAGGACAAAGTAGCTCAAATGTAAATGTAACAAAAGAAGTCAAATAAAATAAACAACAGGGCTAGAAGAATCTTCTTCTTTTGGCTGCTTTCTTTACGGCTCACTGCAGGGGATCATCTGCCTCCATCTTATCCTATCTCCATCCTCATCCCTCACATCGACCCTCTGGATGTCCCCAAAATTCATTGTCAAATATATCCACCTGTGCAAATGCTCTCTAACTTTGTCTCCAAAGCATTCTGCTTGAGCTGTACCTCTAATGTACTAATTTCTAATCTTGTCCATCCTGGTCACCCAGAGTGAATACCTTAACATCTTCAACCGAGTCACCTCTAGCTCGGTCTCCAGTCTTTTTGTCTGTGTCTCCAATCCACACATAGCAGGTCTCACTACCATCTTGCAATTCTTCCCTTTTACTTTTGCTGCCATCCTTCTGTGACAAATCCCCCCTGACACTTGTTTCCACCCACTCCACCCTGCTTGCGCGCTCATCTTCAACTCTTATGCACTGTGTTGCTTTGAAAGATGGACCCCAGGTTCACCGTCTAGGCTCCCTGCATCTTCACTGTTACACCTGTTGTTCCTTCATTCACAAGTTTTCCATCAGGCTTCTGCTCACTTTCATTCCTCTTTTCTCCAGAGCTTACCTCCCACTACACTGCAATAACTCAAATTCTTACCAAGTATATTTGTCTTATTTCTAGTCAAAAATGATCTCATTACACTTAAAATAGGACACAGCCAGCTAAAGAGTATCATTTCAGTAAGATATATGAACTTGTTTTAAGACAGTGAATCTTGAAACTGGAAAATTTCACTGTTCTACTGGCAGATTTTGCACTTATTTCAAGCAAAAATATGTTGTATTAAGTGAAAAAATCTGCCAATGGAAGTGAAAATTTTCTAATAAAAGTATGTGTTTATATATAATTCCAGCGTTACTAGACTGGACTCAACAGAGTCCCACAACCTAAACGTGAGTAGGTTTCTGTGAGACACATTAGCTATGCAAGATGGAGGTTTGGCATCAGTCATACAAAAGGGAAAATGTATTTTGTGTGACTTCATTTAAACACAAATGGAAACTTGTCTATGCACATTTGCGTTCTCGTTTTCTATCACAGTAACTGCTAAAGCTGTTATTTCAGCTGCTGCTCTGTCTGGTAATCATCACTGGGTTTCAGTGAGGATGCATCTTCAATATATCTCTTTTCGAGCCACACGTTTCCTGTGAGACTCGTAGTGTTGACTTTGCTAAACTTCAGCCAGTAAAAATGTGGGACATTGTCTCAATAAGTGGGACGGGGGGAGGGTAGGGATAAAAATACTACGCAGTCCAATATAAAGTGGTAGACCTGGTCACCCTGTCTAAGATATTATGAGAGAGGAAGGTGGCTACTGTCCTGAATGAGCTCTGAGAGGAATTTCACAAAAGTTTACACTTTTAAAAACTGACCCAGTTTTTCCAATGTTTTTCTTAACTAGAGTCTTTATAAATGTGTGTTTCATGTTTCAATAACCATTGAAATCAAATTTAAATTAGTGCATGCCTCAGAAAACCTCCAAAAAAGTGCCGCAGCTTGTTCCACGATGGTGACAGGGCTGGACATCTTGCTTATGGAGCTTTGATCTTTAAACTATGAGGAGCCAAGCAAATCAATAAAGGACATTAAGCTGAATTACATTAATTTATCTTAAGGGAAAGGAAAAAAACAAGAGTTTAATGACTTTATAATGCTTACTTTTATTTTAGTGAAATTCAACTTGGATACGTGATTAAAAATTTAGTGGCAGTTCTTTTTTCAGCTAATGAAGTCGGGCACAGATCGCTTATTATTCTGGTTTTAAGTGAGACGATTTTACTATTATCGCAACAGCAGCAGCAGGAGGACATTTTTAGTCTAAATAGTCAACCTAGAAATGATGAAACCTGCACCAATAAAAGAAAGTTGAGAATCTTTCACACCTTCTCCAGCTCTACAGAAAAAAAAGCAGTCATCCCATTTATTTGAATGGAGCCAGTCTGTCATCACAGCAGGGATGCTAATTCAAGTAGCAACACAGGATCGACAGAGGGTCATCGGTGCAATGCGGTGTCAACCAGTAAGGGCCTGTTTTGGCTGAATCCCCACATGGAAACACATTCCTGGAGCATTACTGTGTGACATGAACACATCCTTGTGATGAAACACAAGTCATCCAACTGGAACAACATTAAAGGTCATTTGTCCTTATTCTGCAGGAGTATTTCCACTTTGAAACACCAGAAAGTTTGCATCTGGGAGTGGGGTTGGGGCTGTCTGGGGGAGCGTGGTGGTAGAAACACACCCCATTTTCTACCAAACGACTGCAGTCCCCTTACTTTCACTTGCCAGTTCTTTCACTTTGACTGTATATTGGTGTCAAAGTAAAAGCTGAAGGAGCAGATTTACTTGTTTGGGAGATTGGAAAAAGATTACGGTTTACATTAAAAAAAGAATGCACATTAACCATGAAGAAAGATGAGTTTTCTTAATGTGTTTGGATCTCTGCACATCCAAAGTTGACACCAACACACATCTTTCATGCCCTTATTTACGTGGCCATTAGAGGTTGTTTTGTCATTCTAACAGGTTTCACAATGGACCTCCGGTGTCATTTTTTAAAGAACACACCACCATCAGCAGTACAAGATTATTCTGGTACGAAATCCTGCTCAGCAGCAAACGAACGAACTCAGAGACCAAAACACTGCCAAAAGAAGAGGGAAGTTTTTAAAGTTTTACTGATATGAATAGTGCAAGATTAAAAAAAACAAAAAAACAAAAAAAAAAACAGCTAGGGAATATGGGGACTTAATCTAACTGCAGAAAAACATAAATGTAAATGTTACATACACAGTTAAGTCTGGAAGTTTTTTTCAGCCTGCAGCATAAGCTGAAAGAAATCATGTAGCATCTCACATGTGTCTAAGTTTAGCAACAAAGTCAGTGTAAAGCCGGAATCCACTCTTTCCCCATCTCACATTCATCTACAACAAAAAGTCTGCATCAAATGTTGAAGAGTCTTTGTGTGGAGCTCTGCAGAAATCTGCCGTGCATTCGAAGCTTCTGCAAAACCTGGAGGCTAAAATCTAATTCTTACTATGCTAATGCATGAATGTAAGAAAGCTAAGAAATGCTGATCTACATGTCATGTCCTGCCTGGCCGGTTAAGTGCCGGTAAAATCAGGTAAAAAGAGAACCTTTATGTAATTATGACACATTTATCAATAAATAGCGTAGCAAACCTGCCAACCATTACACTGTAAATGTGTAATATTATGTCTGGGACATTAGATGATACATCAGTGCCTAATTAGCAACATTGTTGACTTATTAAAAAAGAATAGGCCAGTTTGTTATAAGACAGATAATAATAATAATAATAATAATAATAAAAAGAAGAAGCAGAAGAAGAAATTAAACAAAAAAACAAATGTGAGTTTTGATCAGTGCTGTTTGAGCTAAGGACCACAGTGCCACAGCTGTTCCAGGAAATTTAGTATTTAAAATAAAAAGTTAATTTTAAATTACACTGATGATATTTAAATAAAAGCAACAATATGGCTGTTTCACGCTTGTTTTCTTTTTCCTTGCCTAAAGAGCCACAGTTGTCCTGTAGATAGAGAAATTCCCAGTAACCCACAGGTAATAACTACTCTAAGCCCACAGTAACAAAACAGCCATGTTAAGTAGATGACTAAGCATGTTTTTGTTCCATTTATGAAATTATCAAGTTTCTTTGAGCCTGCTTCAGCCTGGAGACCCTTATCTAACCTGGAGTACTCGGGACAAGTCATTATGTGTATGCACCTGTGACCGTCACACATCAAAACCTTTTTTTCACCTATAATAAATTATTTTTATTCATCTAGTTTTAAGTCAAAGCCACAGAGAGCTACTAGAGATCACCAAAAGCGCCACATATGTCTCAGAAGTCAAAGGTTTTAGACTCCTAAAATAACAGATTTAATGTATTTAACATAATCTTTGACACAGAAATAAAATACATGCAAATACAGTTATTTTTATATACATATTATTATTTATATAACTATTATAGATAAATTATTACAAGGCAAATGTCTTTCAGGAAGAAACGGAGAAAGAGAAATGGATCCAGTGACAGTCACAATGTTGGTCAGTTTGCAGCATCGTTTCCTGACTTGAACGATGCTTATCCCATGGAGTTAATTAGCTAATAGGCTTAAGTTATCTTGATTTTTGACGGTCTGTCACCTTTCTTTTGTCTTAGTGATTAAAGCACAGCACAAAACAGGAACAGCTCTCTGTTAGGGATTTTTGCATAGTGATTTAAATGTCTCACAGCCCAACAAGCATGACCAAGCTGAATGACAGCAAATCAAAGCAACTTAAGTGTTTGCATGAAGGTGAGAAAGAGCACGAGTAAGGGTGGAGTTTGGATGAAGAAGAGTTTGATAAGTAAGCCTATTTAGGTAAATTGCTAAGCTCTGCTGTGTCAATGAAAGTACGTAAGAGGAGGGTTTACTGCAGGTCAGTGCATGAGAGGTTTGGAAAGCTTTAGTCTGATCCACATCCATTAAATCTTGAACTTTGACAAAAGGATTGTGTATGTGTAAATCCAGCCCCCTTATGACAAATACAGGAGTCCTTCTCGTTCATTCACTGACACAGGTATGAGTGGGTTTCAAGTCACTCCTCCAACAGATGAGCAGTTGAAGATTAACCCATCCAACCCCCTCCCTCTTCTGTACCTGGCTTGTCTGTCTCATCCACTCATTGTCTGCGGTTTGCCATCTGCCGCAACTGCTAATGCACACCTTGACCCCCTGGGAGTGATGTTCGACACCTGAGGTTGGTGACTCCCAGGGCACCTGCAGCTGAGTGTGTTTGCTTTGTTCACAGCAGTCGGTGTGTAAAAAACTCAAAAGCTAAAAGCTAATATCACCACCACAACCTGAAAATAATGGGTTTTTTTTTTAATGTGGCTGAAGATACAACATAGAATGACTACTCTTTTTAAGGCAGCAAGGCTGAAGTACGTAAAAAAGAAGCACAATCAAGGCAAATAATAATAATAAAAAAAAAAACATAGTGAAGCTTTGACGTGCTAGCTTACAGCTCAAATGAGAGATGATAGGTCTGTTCATCAGCTCACATCTTGCTAAGTCCTCAGGTCCAGATTTTATTTCTTCAAAAACAAACAACAAGGACTCAAGGCAGTTCATCTTCACGTGGATTTTAAGCATTTTATTAGAAAATATGTTTATGATATCTTATATCTGTTGACTGTGGAGACCATTTGAACAAAGTGAACTCATTGTGATGTTCAAGAAACTAGCTTGAGCTTCGTGACATGGCACATTTGACCACAGTTGTGTACACTGTGGTCATAAATGGATCGACACGGCTAGCAACAACACTCAGGTTGGCTGTGGTATTTAAACAATGCTCAGTTGTTGAGGTTGAATATTCCTCAGCACCATTAAATCACCACCAACAGCCCTCAACTGCTCATGCGAGGCATGATGTATCCGTGCTTCCAATTTATTTACACCAAATTCTGATCTTTCTGTATGAATTTTGCAGCAGAAATCGTGATTCAAGGGGCAATCGTAGCTGAAAGAGTTGGCAGTTCGTCTTGTAATCGGAAGGTTGCCGGTTCGAGCCCCGCCTCTGACAGTCTTGGTTGTTGTGTCCTTGGGCAAGGCACTTCACCCGTTGCCTACTGGTGGTGGTCAGAGGGCCCGGTGGTGCCAGTGCCCGCAGCCTCGCCTCTGTCAGTGCGCCCCAGGGCAGCTGTGGCTACAATGTAGCTTGCCATCACTTGTGTGTGTGTGAAAGGGTGGATAACTGAATGTAGTGTAAAGCGCTTTTGGGTCCTTAGGGACTAGTAAAGCGCTATACAAATACAGGCCATTTACCATTTACAAGACAATGGTTTTCCAACGTGTTTTAGCAAGTCTGTGTAAATTTCAGCCTCTGTTTCCTGTTCTTACCTGACAGGAAAGGCACCTGGTGTGGTCTTCAGAGTTCAGAAAGGCTCTTTTGCATACCTTGGCTATAACAAGTGGTTATTTGAATTACCGTTGCCTTGCTATCACCTTGAAGCAGTCAGGCCATTAAGTACAATAGCTCTTTTTGCTTAGAGACATGGCACTCCCTGATATTTTGTGAGACATGGTTGTGTGGGAAAATCTCAGCAGATCAGCAGTTTGTTAAATACTCAGACCAGCCCATCTGGCACCAACAATCATTCCTCATTCAAAGACACTTAAATCACCTTTCCTCCCCATTCTGATGCTTGGCTTGAACTTCAGCAGCTTGTCTTGACCATATCTACATGCCTACACACTTTGTATTGCTGTGACAGAATTGCTGCCATGTGGTTGATTATATATTTGTGTTAAGAAACATCCCCAATAAAGTGGCTGGTGAGTGCACAGTATCTTATAATATAGTAAACTAAATAAAAAGCACTGGCATCGTCAGCCAGACGGGTGTGACTCATTCAAAAACTGATAAGCTTTTCACTGTAGCAGATAGTGGAGAAGGTCTCCTACCAAATACCTTTCTCAGCATGAACCACCACATCTACATGCAAAGGCTTCACCCATTTTTGCCCTTTAATAATGAGTGACTTTTCTTTATATTTGGAGTTAACATTATTATTCTGTATTTAGATATCAGTAAAACACACAGAGAATCACATTCGTCATGTACAGTAACTCCACATTTAGCTTTAAAACCCTAAAAGTTGTTTTTTAAATGTACCAGCACGCACACACACACACACACACACACACACACACACCCACACACACACACACAGTTATTTCATCTGGCAAAGAATCTGGCAGAGTGGGAAAGTACTGAGAAAGGTATCAGCAGAGGCAAATTAACACCTTATGTGTGAAACTGACGCTTCTCCTCGTGTCAAACACAACAGAAAGTTTACAGCTTTCTAACACAAGTTAAAAACTTAGACTTGTTTTAAGGAATCTTTTTTTTTTTGCCTACTTAGGTTCATTATTATTATATTATTATTCTTTGAATACTGGTTTTACTTTGCCCTTTTAATGAGTTTCAGTATTTAATCCCTGTGGTTTGATTAATATTTAGATGTTTTTGTTTTTTAACCATGTCTAAGTCTTGTCTCTGTGTTTAATATTTACATTTTGGCTAGTTCCTGTTTTACTTTGAAGGTCAGCTTTTTTCCTGCATTAATTTTATTTCCTGTCTCTGTCTCTCCTCGATTGAATCTTCTTTCCTGCGTTTATTACTTTACCCTTTGTCTCATTCTTATCCTGGTTTTTATCCTTCATTCATCCCAAGTTTACATTTATGAGCCTGTTTTTTGTTTTGTTTGCTTTTTTTTTTATCAGTTCTTGTTCTTGGATTTTGCTCTCAGTCCAATAAAAGCCTCGCATGTGTGTCTGTTTTCCAGTCTTTGTCTACTTGGAGTCCTATGTCTACCTTTTACAGTGTGACAATCTGATGTATGCAAATGCACTAAAGATAATCCTATTTTGTTCTCTGATATTTAAAAAGTCAAATATCTCTGCTCTGCTATTTTACTTGGCATATTTTGCATATCTCCATGACCTTCAACGTGAGCCGTTAAAATGTGAGTATAGCTGGCTATGTTATCAAATGTCCCAAGACACTCGACACACCCCTGTGTGTCAACACGTTTAATTTGGCTTCTGTAAAGGGGGACAAGATAAGACACTAACCAAATACTTCTGCTACTCCTAATCTTATATTCCAGTTTAATGATAATCAAAAATGACTCCACATAACGCTAATTGCTGTTTTAATTGTTCTTTTAATTATTGTGGCTCAGTAATGATGCAAATAGTTAAACGTCAGCATCATAAGGATCCACATATCTCTGGCTATCTGGCAAGGTCACACTCCCCAGCGCTGAGTTGGGATTTTCTGCTCATAGTTGGGGTAAAATAGTGTGTTGTTAATTTGCAGTTTATGCAAACATAAAGTGCAAACTAAAAGACAGATAAGAAAGATGAATTTGTCTTGAATGTGTCAACACGTGGTTGTTTCGTGCACGGCTGGTATTTTAGCACTGTGTCTTTGGCTGTGCTTTGTCACACATCTCATATAGATGGGAACCTGAGGGGCCCCAAGATGCACCTGTTTGGTTGTTGAAATGGACAGGAAGAGATTTTTTGTATTGTAGTAAAATATTTATAGAAAAGTAATGATAAATATAGGATGATAATTGAAGCCTTAGAAGTCAATAACCTGAAGAAGTGCAATGAAAAATGAAATATTTGGACTATAAAACATTTTTTATGAGATGTTCAATGGTTTTCTGTTTAAACAGAGCATATACTCACAGTAACAAGCACAGGAAGTAAAATTAGCAGGGGTATACAAAGACCACTGTTCACAAAATAAATCAGGAAATGACAGGAACTCAGTAATTTTACACTCTACTAATAAAGAAACCAATAAACAAAGCAGCTAAAAATATATCAAATATAACAGTAATATAATTTTTTGACATTTTTACACTATGAAGAGTTTTATTACCATTGATCTGTGGACCTCTACAAACCACACTAAAAGTAAAACATTTAGGGCGAGAGACTGATCAGTGACCCTGTGGCAACTTCCAGTTGTTGGGGAAAATTTGTACTCCCTGACTGGTTGGTGAGTGGGTGGACAGTGCAAAGTGAAAGCAGTTGCAAAGTGTGCTGCACCAAAAACCACTTGATTGGATTGGTCAGTAACAGATTACCAAGTTTGCTTGTAGTTTGCATGGAAGATGCAGACTTATCTGCCAACACAGACTGCAGATGGGAACTGGTTTTACATCTTCAAAGTAAAATTTGTGTCTTACTGTTTAAATACAATAATATTTAAAAAGGGGCAACTTTTGCTTTGAAGGTGAACAGTTTGCGTTGTACTCTTTGCAGTTTTGCTGCTGTTGGCAAGTTGATAAGTCGGCGCCTTCCATACAAACCGCAGTTGATCACAGCAACCTGCTAACAATTGAATAGGTCGCAAGCAGGCTTTTGGTGCAGCATTGTACACCTCCTAGTGACAGCAAGCAACTTGCAACCTCTCCACAAAAAGTGGGTTAAAACATATATTTTCTAGTGGCTAGTAGTTACCAGAGGGTCATCATTGCTGTCTAGGTCTGAATGACTGGGGCTTTATACTCAAATTATACTTCTCCAGTTAATCAATGTAGATCCTACAACAGAGCTTATGCAAGTCACTAGTGCTTTTGTTAGCATTTATAGGTTGTAATGAATGACTATGTCATAACCTACAACATAATCTGACATGCACCTCCCTAAAAAAGCCACATACATAGGCTATGTTGTAGACTCTACTTAGATTTACTGCAGAGGTATAATTCATACATTGCTAAAGAGGCAGATGTCAGGTTAGGGATTCAGAAAAGGTTTGCACTTATGACATGCACACAGCATTGATTTAACACAGAAATATAAACCTTTTGATAGCAATCTTTTTCACAGTGACTGCTAGCAACCAGCAGCTGACAGCAGAGGGGAATATTCATGTTTCTGCAGTGACCCATGGATGCCAGGCACTCTCAAGGCCTCTGTGACCAAGGCCTAAGTGTATTTAAGTACCGTACATAATGTTTCTAAGGAGCTGTAAGGAAAGGCGTCTGGACTTCTTTAGGTTGCTTGAAGCTTACATAATGTTTCTGCACTACAATTCTAGCCTCTTATATGTATGTGAGGGAGGTTTAATAAAATCAGAGACCATATATGTTGGTATACCTGTTTCCTTTTGATCTTAGTAGTCAAGTTTTTAATCTAAGTGATGAGACTGATTGCCATTCATGAGTATCATTTGGATTTTAATCTTCGGACACATTTGAAAGTCTCCATAGTAAGCACATCTTGCCTGACTGTGAATCTTTCAGTAATCCTGATTTTGTAGCATCAATCAACACTCCTAACCTCTGTGTTTCAAAAGTGGTGGAATTTCAAGACTGTGTTACTTGTGAGGCGTGTTTGGCAGCAGATCGGTCCAGGATGTCTCAGTCTTTCACTAAAAGCTGCAGCTGTAGTTGGGGTTTTGTTCCTCTATGTTGTGTAACACTTGCTGTCTTTGTGGAACTCGATAATTTGTTATTTTTTGCTCCGCTTAGTGTAACAAAATTGATCTCATGTTTTCCTTACCTGGCAAGACAAAGAGTACAGTCAATGTAAAAGAGACTCACATGCGTTCAAAACTCCCATGGTAACCAGGGTCAAACTGAAAAAGTACCATGTAAGATAAGATTTAATCAAAACAATCAAACCTGATGACTGTAGAGTTCAGCAGCTTAGCTCGCAGTAATCACCTTCTTCCTATTTTAAAATAACAGAAAAACATCTGGACGTGCTAACCGTGCAGTGTAAACACGGGCTTATTCAGCAAAGGCTGCGGATTACATCCACAACTGAGACTTACACATTTGTTTTCACTGTCTTCAAAGTGAAGTTGGGAGCAAAACCTTCCCACAAAGCAACACAATCAGACTTTGGAATCAGCTTTTGATTCCCTCTGAATGTGTGCGTGTGTGTTCTTCCGTGTCTATGGCATCACACGCATGCATGTATGCACTCGTTGATGAGCAGACCCAGGTGTTTTGGTGTTTTACTGAGCACACAGGGCCTTTACAACCATGGCTACAGGTGTGACTGATGACAGATGAAAATAGACTCCAAGGAAACAGGTTTTTGCTCTCTCATTTAATACTTGCCTCCATGCTGCTGGTATTTGGAAAAGTTTAGATTTGAATAATGGGTTCCTCTTTTAAACTAAAAGTATCAAATGAAGATCAGGAAACTCATCAGAAGATTGGCAATCAGCCAGTGGACATGAATCAGCCAACACGTTCTCATCCCAAAGCGTAACTTATTACGCCATGTGAGTCGGTATGTTATGTTTTCGGCCACCCAACACGTCTCAATGTTACGCATTTGGAAATAGGAGGAAACATGAGAACCGTTTGGAATGAATCTACACATGTACATTTCATTTTCCTGTCTCATCATTAATCACTTTGGAAAACACTATCTAATATGATTAAGACAGTGGTTAAGGTTAGGGATAAGGTTATGGTTATGGTGAGGGTTAGGATTAAGTTTAGGGCTGGAATGTATGTTACTTCTTGGAGCGTCATTCTATTGGATTCCATCCACAATCCAGCGCGTATCATAGAGATGCGGAGGGTTACCTTTCGCGTTCCTATGGGACACCAGAGTGCTACTGCTGAACATGTCCATTCCTTTATGACAGCAGTTTACCCACCATCTTCATACTACACCCATTCCAGCAGGATAATGCAGCATGCCTTTGAGTCTAAATAATCTCAAATGGGTTTCTTGAACATGACAATGAATCCACTGTACTCAAATGTCCTCAGAGTCAGCAGGTCTCAATCCAATAGAGCACCTTTGGGTTTTGTTGAAACTAAAGATTTATGTCCAATTCAAATCTGCAACAATTGTGTGATGCCGCAAATGTTTCCAGCTCCTAGCTAAATGAATAATTAAGCTCTGAAGATAAGGATGGGTCCAAACCAGTACTAGCATAGTTTACCCAATAAAGTGGCCAGTAAGGGAGGGTTTTTATTTTCCTGATTTTAATTTCTGCATTTTCCTTGGTGTGATTTGGATTGCTGTCTTTGGAATGGGAAGAGCAGTTTAAAGTTCATTTTGTCTCAGTCTCGATTAGTTTTCTTGTTTTCATTAAAAATAAATATGTTGTTGTAAATAAGGATTTGAACATTAGCAATAAAACACTTAATATGTCTAGGACATAATGATTATACCCTTTCTAAGTTGTTGTTTTAAAAGCCTCACATTTTTAATTCCCTGTTTTCACCATGCTTGCAGACACTCAACAATGGTGAGATGGTTAGCGTCTGTGTTTTTACGATTTAATTGGCATAATTGGACAATTTCTGATTAAAAAAAAAAATCAGTCTTCTCTGGCATACCCAGATTTCTGTTACTACACACATAAGAAAACAATGGGCAGCACACGCCTCTGGAGCAGGATTTGGTAATTGGGAGCAGGAGCTAGTTGCACATAACCACAGGGAACACAGTGACTGGCGATCCAATAAAAGTCAGACACCAGACTACTGAAGCATTTATATCAAGGGACCAGAAACAGTGTCTTTGAATTCATCGTGTGACCGGAGTTTCACACACTGATGAATCTAATGCCTGTAAAACACAAATTAGGATGTGACAGCAGCTTTTAAAATGAATCTGTAATATCCTTTGGGATTTTATTAAAATCAATAAGGAACGGGCGGGATCTGCTGTAGTTAAATACGTTATGTGGCAGAAGCAGTATCCCATGCACACACAGTGTCAACGTAAAATCATTGTGATGATGCAGACAATTGTTGAGCCTTTAACACAAGGTTTAACTGGGGATGGTGGAACTGTTATAAAGATATTGGATGAAGATTCAGGGGATCAACAAAGTTATTACAGTTCATCCTGAGAGAAACATAAATATCTTTACCAGTTTTCATGCCAATCAGTCCAATATTGGGTATTCAAATTTACAAATTAAGCAATAAAGCGACAAATTTTAATTAATTATTTGTTCATATGTTTTAGTTTGGAACAGAAAGGACGACCTAGCCATCTCATCCACAACTGCAGTTCTCCTAATGGCCACTTGAGGCTAGCTCCAAAGGAGAATCAATCCCCATAGAGTCCCATGTTGAAATCCTCAACTTTGCAGCCTGAAAAAAAAAAAGATTTCAGTCGTTTTTTTCCTTCCCTGGCAATTGACTTAAAACTAACTAACTTTGATTGGCAGGTGAGTGTTGAAATAAGCAGCTGTAGCAACTATTTTTCTGCCGTGTCTCATGTAATCTAATTTGAGCCACTTCATTAAGTCTCTTGACTATGTTCATAGTTCATGGCAGAGCATTCTCATTCCCATTTCATTTTCTATGTAGTCAATGTATAAACCATTCAGAAAGTCTTAGTTTAGATATAGTTTTTATTTGCATGTTAGCTAGAATGTGCCTAATTGTGTGTTCAATTAGACCTATACAGTGAAAACATCAAAAAATTCTAGTGATTCTTTACAGTTTTTAAGTCTCAGTGATAACTGAAGTTAAAGTTATTTTAGTCAACGCTTCAATTTAACTACATGATTAAGTGTCTACCTGGTTATGAAAACTGCTTCTCAAAGGACTTGTGAATGAAAAACAAATAAAGAGAAAAGACAGTAACACAGAAACTCTGTGCTCCTAAACAGACCCACACAAACCAACCTTGGCTCACAAACCACTGGATGACACCACAATTGCGTCATTGTAGGATGGTACACTGCTCTTTCCTTCCGCCAGCCTGGTTGTGAAAAAACAATCTACATTGCTAATGCAAATTTCTATTCAGCCACCCAAATGGCAGCAACTCGGTGCATTTAGTAGCATGGTTGTAAATCTGAGTAGTTCAGAAACTGCTGATCAGCTGGATTTTCCCTTACAACTATATGCAGAATTTACAGAGAATGATGTGAAAAAGAGAAAATGTTCAGTGAGTGACAGATCTCCGTAAGAAAATGCTTCAATGATGTCAGAAGGCAGAGGACAATTTCAAGAGTGCTTTAACCATATAGAAAGATAACAATAACTTATTACAAGCAAGGAATGAAGAAGAACATCTCTAAATGCACTACCGTATTTTCCGCACTATAAGGCGTACTTTTCCTTTAATTTTCTTAAAAATCGTCAGTGCGCCTTATAATCGGTGCGTGTTATGTATGAATTCTGGCTGTGCTTACTGACCTTGAACTGATTGTATGTGGTACATGGCGCTAAAAAAATCTGTCCAAAAATAGTTTAGTACGACTTTGGTAAGCTACGAAGCCGCACCGCTTGATGGACTGTCAGAGCATTACAGCCACCGTAGTCGGGAGCTCGTGGACTCGGAGTAATCTGGGTCTAAAACTCCATCCGCTTCAGGTCCCAAAGTCAAACGAACACTGCAGCATCACTGAGAGTTAAAAACTGTCTAAATTCTTTCATCTTTAATATAATGATCATCGTTGCTGCTTTACCAGGTGTAACAATTAGGTTTAACATTCAGGAATCCATGAAAACAGAATTTATTAAATTTAACAGAGTTAGAAGTTAGCAGGAAGTTAGCTCGCTAGTTTCCACCTAAACATGATATACCATGTTCTGACTAAGAGATTTCCGAAAAATTAAAACATACAGCTCTGTTACCACTTCTAACATAAAGGAAGACAGAAAACTAAACAGCAGTGACGTTTGTAGGGTTACTGAAGTTGGGCTAGTTGGTATATAATGATGTGCTACGTAATCGCTAATGACACAGCTATGTTAGCATAACATAAACACAGTGAAGCTGGAGGATGAATGCTAAATTTTTCCACTCGATAAAAGTTAATGTGAGGATTCCTGATGGTTAGGGACAAATGCAATCAAATGGCAGGAAGGTGTAAACGGACCAAACTTCAGTCAGGAGAACAATCCACAATACGAGGTTAGTCATTAATATACTGCAACAACATGGGAATAGAGCAGCTGCGAGAGAATTCAACATTAATGAATCAATGGTACGGTAGTGGAGGAAGCAAGAAGAATGAGTTGAGTAAAGTTTGACATATCTGACTGTTTTGTTTCACTTAATGCACCCTATATTCTGGTGTGCCTTATGGTCCGAAAAATATAGTACCGTACCATTGATTCATTAATGTTTCAGCAGCAGAAGACCACACTGGGTGTCACCACTGCCAGTAAAAACAGGAAACTGTACAGTTTGTACAGGCTTATGAAAATTCGAGAACAGAAGATTGGAAAAACATTGGGTAGTCTGATGAGTCTTGATTTCTGTTTCAACATTCAGATGACAGGGACAGAAATGGCACAAACATTAAAACACGGATAGGTTCAGGCTGATGGTGGTATGATATTGTGGGATATATTTTCTCGGCTCACTTTAGGCTCTTTAGTATCAGCTGAACATTGGGATTGATTGCAGACCATGTCCCTGACCACAGTGTATCCATCATCACCATTTTGCAAAGCTTGAACCATTTCAAATTGGTTCCTTAAACATGACAATGTGTTTAATGTACTAAAATGGCCTCCACAGACCCCAGATTTTAATCCATCAGATTAATCTCTCATCAAATGAGAGATTCTGTATGAAAATCTGTGACATTTATGACTCAAACTGTAATGAGTCCCTCCAATCCCTCAACCCACCAAATATGGACCTTTTTTTTTTGCCCTTTAAAGGAAAATATCAGCTTCATTATGTGAACATGAAATCAGTAAAAACAGGTTTGGAGAAAGGAAAAATGTTGTTCAGGACATTAAAAAACTCATATTCAGAAACAGAAATCAACTGATTAAAGGTTGTGACTATTTCATGATCTGCCGTGCGGCTTCACTGCTTCCACAGAACCACACATGGTACCCCTGCAGATTAAAAGGGCTACAAACGTTTGGAAACGATAAAATGTTAATTTAAGGTTTCACAATAGGGAATTAAAAACAAGACTACATTTATAATTTTCACTTTGTCTTGATCAAAGTAGAGACAGGCACACACACTTATTAAAACACTACATGGGCACCAGCTCACAATGACTCCCAAACATAGACAATCAAGCATCTAAGCAAAGCCTTCTGACTGGCACATTTTTCATGTTTTAAGAGAAAAACAATCGGCTTACTATCTGTGTGTGTGTGTGTGTGCCACTGCATGATGCCTTGCCTTTGAAGCTTGATTAAAGTCATCGCCTTGTCAAGAGCCGTATTATATATTATATCCAGGTAATCACACTTGAAAGTCAAAGGACTGGAGACATAAAACGAGCTGCACTGTGTCTTATCTTGGAGTTTAACACTGTTCATTCTGTTCCTGTTATTCAGCCAGATGATTGGAGCTGTCTCATCCTGAGCTTTATGTGGGGAAATAGAGAGCACAGTCATTCACCAAGCTATGGTTTTCCCGGAAGCTCACAGGGGTCCTGATGACTCAGTCAGGCCACAGACGTCATGTTATTCTGGTTATGCACCAGCTGCGTGACAGTTTCAAAAAGGAGTTGGAGAGAGAAAATAGGGCAAAAGATCTAACATGAGAAAGGGGCTTCATTAGAAAAAAAATGTAATATTATAAAAATATTTTTAGACCTTTTTTTTGGCTTTGTATGTTATTTATCTATACTGTACATACTCTGATCCGATCTGACCAATATGCTACCAAAGAGACTGGACATATGCTCCGTTGTGATTGTGACTGACTGACAGTTAAAGCAGTCATAGTCAGTGAGCACAACAGAAACAAGCAGTCAGGGTTGCCTTGATTTCCACTTGAGTACTCCACTGGCATTGTTTCAGCTTATTAAACAGGAGAAAACATCATGTTTGTTCATATTAAAGATACTTAACTGTTATTTAAAAAAAACAACTACATTTGAAGTAAAACTACCAACAGAACATAAAGAAAGAAACAATGCCTGTGTCTTTTAACCACTATGTCTGTGTATTGTGTTGGAGAGACATCAGATGGAGCTGAGCTAGGGCTGTACCTGAATATAATACCAGCATTTCCCACAGATTTGTTCAGTAAATCAGGACAACCTTTATTTAAACCTGTGCTGGCAAAATGAAAGTCACCCTGAATAAACAATGATAGTTTATAAGAAATATCAAAAATCAGCACACATCCTAAAATATCTCAGCACACCTACTGGTAAAATGCTGCCCTCTGGTTGTGAAGGGTTTAGTCAAATTCTGTCAAGTGTAAAAACAAAAAGTATCATTAATGCACAAATTTTCCAACTGATGATGGCTTTCAAGAAGAAGCTGTATTGCTTTTGAGTTATCCTCTTGCCACTCACCTGCTGGCCTGCGCTCACACTGTGATTAGGCTTCTGGACACGAGTATGCTTCAGTTTGTCTTTTTGATCTCTTATTTATTTTACCCCACTGCTCCTCTCTTTAATTTTCATCACAGCTCACTCTCTATTCCTATGACACTTTGTTAACTTGGTTTGTTTTTGAAGAAAAACTCTAACAAAGCACAATGAACTTCATGATTTTATTTACTTTGTGGTAAGGATGGATGAGATTAAAAAATAAAAAGCAAAAACCAGTTTTGAATTTGAACCCTTTTTTGTCCAAAATATACATTTCCTTCCCCAACAAAACAAAATAAAGAGAAAAACAAGAATAAACAATGAACCACTAAGAACTAACTGATGCCAGCTGGCTAAATATTGTGAGATTATATGTGAAAAAATAGGAGAAACATGCAAAATCACAGACTTTTGTCTTTGATTTTTCAAAAACAAGATCCGCTGAAAGGATCGATAGGTAAAGTTAGTGCGTAACAAATGTAACACAGCTATGATCAGTCATTTCAGATCCACCATTTTTTAACTGGTGGTTTAACTGGTTGTTCTTAACTGGAGACTATCCCAGCTGTCCTAGGACAAGAGGTGGTATATTCACTCAACAGGTACCCGATGTGTCCCAGGGTTAACAAAGAGGGATAATCAATGATTTACACACTTATTCACACCTGCAACCAATTTAGATTCACAAATAAGCATATCTTTGGATTGTAAGAGGAGGTCAAAGTACCCGGAGACAACCCACAGGGACAACATGCAACCTCTAAAGAGAAAAACCTCAGCTGGTCTGTGGATTCAAAGCCATGACCTTCTTGCTGTAAAGAGACTGCTAATCAAACTCTTCCACCACTAGTGTTCATTCAAAATGCCTGTCTTCACTATGTGGTTCAGTCATTTGAAGTGTTTCTATGGCTCTGACACATCTGTTCAAGCAAGAGAAACCACAGTATTCAGCAAACACACAAGTCAAGCTACCTGGACTTTGGGGGTCAAGTGTTTGCTCACCCTTATAGACTGATGACCCTAACCCTTCGTCATGTGAATGTGGACCAGAGGCTCTGTTCAAATGGCCGAAGGACCAAATACGCTCTGATCAGGCAGACTTGAAAAGTGTCTTCAGGTGATGGTTTCTTTTAATTGTTAGTAAAAAGAAGGATCTCCTTAAAAAAAATTAAAAGCAATTTGCAGCTAATGAGCTAAATGGATTAGACTCTGTATGAAGGGGGTAATAGTTTCACAGTGGAACAAGCCAGAGAGACTAAAATCCAAATCTTTACTATGGTTATGCATGAGGAGGCGGTCAGACAGTTGATAAAAAGTGGCAGGCATGAAGGCAAAATAAGGGTAGGCTGGGGAGTGAGTGGATGAAGGTGAGTATTGAGCAATCAGACGTAGGTTTGATGGAAAACTAAACAAGTAGAGGAAAAGAATGTAGTGAGCAAAGAGAGCAGAAATTACAGAATAAATTAGGAAAGGAAATAAGCATAAAAATATAAATTCAAACAATTTTCTTATATTCCGCATTTCACACAAAAGTGTACTTTTTAATATCCTCTGTGAGGTCTAACATCTGTTTTGCAGTATTCAAACTGCATCGCTTCAAGATGAAGGCATACAATAATGAACTCCCACACAACACACATTGTGTTAAGTATTCATCATTATCCGCATAACATAGGCTTTTATAGCTGAAGAGCTCTGGGAGCTGCGGTAAGACTAAAGGAACACGATGCATCTAATTCCATCCTTCATAATATTTGTCTCCACGTGCCCTCTCAGGGAAAAGGCACTGTGGATATTTGTTACTCCTCACGCCAACAATAATGGGCTATACTGTACAGAAACATGCTTCTGTGCTCTCTCACCTCTGCTCTGCTCCCTGGGGCCCTGTCTCGAGATGGGCAAGGGATTCCCATGTGTCCTGCCACTCAGCTAATTGAGGCCTGTGAAAGGCGAGTTGCTATGGAGGAAACTCCCACATGTGGGATGCTACTTTTAGTGACACTCTTTTGGGAACATGGGTAGTGTACCAAACACACACACACACACACACACACACACACACACACACACACACACACACACACACACGAGTGCATATATATGTATATGCATGTGTGTGTGTGTGTGTGTGTGTATTTTTTGCATAAAAGTTTTTATAATTTTCCAATTTAGAACATGTCTGAATAATTATATTCACATTTAGTGTATTTTAAAGAGAAATTGGTTAATTGTTAATTATTCAATTATTCAAACAAACCTGTGATAATTATACAAATCCAAAAGAACAGAATTTTTTTTTTTTAAACAGGCAAATAATGAATTTGTTTAAACATTTTATTCTAACTTATTTTCTTTGTTAACAACTCATTTAGCTGTGCGGCGTAATAATGCTGTTTCATATCACATTTCCAATAATACTCTTCATATTTCAAATGCATAAGTGTGCTCACTCAGATAAGTACTGTTATTTGAAGTGCACCAAGAAGAGCTACCTGTATGTTTAACAGTGGTGGAATGTAACAAAGTATTTGTACTTTGTTACTGTACTTAAGTACATTTTTACGTATCTATACGTTACTTAAGTAAAAAAAAAAAAGCATACTTATACTTTTACTCAAGTAGATTTTTCAGCAATTATCTGTACTTTGTACTCCACTACATTATTAAAATGTGTGTCATTACATCATTCCGAATCTTGCATAAAAAAAATTTTGGTCGACTGACGTTTTGGCGTTGCTGGCCAATGCACGTTGAAACGGATCGGAGATCTGATTGGTCAAAGAACTCACGCCGAAAATAGTGAGCGCGCGTTTTGAAACAACACAAGCGGAACTGATGTAAATCGAAGAAAAGGACACCAAATATCAAACGTGGACGAAGAGCCAACAACGTCGACTGAGCTTGAGCCTGTGCCCTGCAGCTCTGATTCTGAGAGACACCCCTGGCCTTATTTAAGCAAGTTATTTGAATTTAAAGGTTCAAAGAATGACTCCTGGCGTTTTCAATATGTCAAGTGCCTACCTCAACACAAAGAACTGTTGGCGTT
>VUQR01032053.1:0-17999 GCA_015108515.1 Hemichromis elongatus
TGCTAACAATGAAGTTCAAGGTCAATTGTTTAACCAGTCTAGGCAATCATGTCCCACAAAGCCTAGTTTATTGTTGTGTAGTTTGAATATAATCAATTGTGGGTAATAAAAAGTTTTTATTTTACTGATTTTTACATTTAATGTGAAATTTGGTGTGTTATTCCCCTTCACCCCAACCGGTGGCAGCAGAGGGCCGCCCCTCCCTGAGCCTGGTTCTGCTGGAGGTTTCTTCCTGTTAAAAGGGAGTTTTCCCTTCCCACTCTCACCAAAGCCCTTGCTCATGGGGTTTATATGATTGTTGGAGTTTGTAGGGCCTTAACCTTATAATATAAAAGCACCTTGAGTCAACTGTTTTGATTTGGCGCTATACAAATTATTATTATTATTATTATTATTAAAAACTGTGGATGCTAGACTGCCATCAAACAGACAAAAGGAACAGATTATATATTCCTTCCCTTCAACATATATGTTTGGTAACCACCCAAAAAAAAATTTGAATTACATTTTCTATTGGGTCTAATCCATGACAACTTCTTTTTTTTTTTTTTGTAGGGTTAAGATGTCTCCAGATATCAATTAGAGACTTACCAGACTGGTTGTACAACACACTTTGTACACTTGATTCTCAACCGCCTGGTCCTGTTAGACTGGATTAGTGTGTACATCCAACAAGAACACTTGACTTTGAAAATATTTGAACCCGGGAAAGTGTGAGCATTTTCACCGGTATATGTGAAGATCCTGAACACTCTTCCAGAAATGATCAAATGTTAATGCCATCCATCCATTCGCTTCCGCTTATCCTTTTTCAGGATCGCGGGGGTGGGGTTGGAGCCTATGCCAGCTGTCATAAGGAGAGAAGCAGGGTATGTCCTGGACAGGTCGCCAGTCTGTCGCAGGGCTAACACATAGACAGGAGACAACCATTCGCACTGACATTCACTCACAGATTCACACCTATAGGCAATTTGGATTGATCAATTAACCTATCCCCACTAAGTGCATGTCTTTGGACTGTGGGAGGAAGCCAGAGTACCCAGGGAGAACCCACGCAAACACGGGGAGAACATGCAAACTACACAAAGAAAGACCCCAGCCTGATGGTGGAACTGAACTCAGGACCTTCTTACTGTGCGGCAACAGTGCTAACCACCATACTACAGTCATGTAATGACTGTTGTTACTTATCTGAATGAGGTTTATTAGACATTACGAAAAATACCATATACTCAATTTAATCATATGCTTACTCAATGTCCCTCTGGGATTAATAAAGTTTCTCTGATTCTGATATATATCTCTGGATGTTCGAAGACCGCTAATACTATTCAAAGCAGGGAGGTGTTCTTTAGATCTAAAAGCAGGATTCATATAATAGCAGTCAGCAAATGTTACAAGTCTGTTGATTATTTAGTATTTACTTCACTATAGTGGTGTACAGTTCCTAACACCTAAGCATGCTAGTATACCGTCTGCATTAATCGCGTCGCTCACCGCCGCAAAATCATCACACATCCACTTCTATTTCTACCTGCTCCAGTCTGACTATACCACCACATAGGTGCTGACATAGGAAGCAAACCCAAGAAGAAGTACACTTTGCAGCTGTGTGGGGTTTTTTGAGTTTGTTTTTCCTTTTTCCCAGCAAATCCTCAATTTTTCAAACAGTTGCAACCCCTCTCTCTATCCCTCTGTATATTTCTGAGCTTCTGTGCCAGAATATCATTAAAAGGGCTAGAAAAACTGTTTTCACCCCAGCTGTGGTTCAGTCCAAAGGAAATGTTACTCCAAACAAATTACTCCAGTCTTAACTGTTTACTGCAGTCTAAGTGCTTTCACAACTCTGTAAATTCAATTTAAATTTAAAATTAGGAGTTATCAATCCCTGTGACCTGTTGTCACTGATTTTCAGTCCAGTTCTTGCATAATTTGGCATACTTGAGCCTTTTCTTGGCATTTCCCTTCTTGACGGTAAAAGAGATGCTTTCTGAAGAGGATCAGCACAGTGTAGATTAATCACATGAAGGGCTTGATGAAGGTTGCTAATAAACAAAATCTGCATTCTTCTGAAAGTGGTCAGGTACAAGGACTGGACTGAAAATGAGTGAGGAAAAAAAAAAACAGGCAATGTCTAAAGAAAGACTCTGAAAGACTATCAAAAAGCCTGGAGAACTATTGCTCAAGAGCACTTAAAAATACAAGAAAGTCTGGCTTCCTTTGAAGCAATATCGATGTGATCTAAAGGGGAATGTTATTCGACTGAAATGGCAACCGGATTCATTTACACCATTTAAGTGTAACACTGAGGTCCAACTTTTTTCCAAATTTTTTTTCACCACCGTTGCAGTTATTTAACTTTCTGAAAGGAAGAGTTGAGTGTAGGCTTATATTTAAATCCATGGACGAATTTCAGAAAACAAACAAACAAAATTAATGTTATTTGTTATTACATGCAAATCATTACGAGGTAAACGCACCTAATATGAATCCACAGCACGCCAGAGCTTTCAAAGACGTGGTTTGTTTCAGGATAACGTACGATAACAGCACATTGAAAACTGTGCTCAGAGAGCGGCCGACTGTGTAGAAAGCCACCCCGAGATGTTTCAGGCACAAGTTGTTGAAGGTGATCATGCCGATGAAGACGATGGACAGCGGCAGGACCTCCCGCGAGGTCTTCAGTTCAAACCTGACCGACGGGAAGTCGATGAGTCCCGGGCACATTTTTGACAGCAGCTGCATGAGCCAGCAGAGTGCAACAGTGACCACACACTGATAAAAAGTGACGAACAGCGGCGCGTCCAAGTCTTTGTTGTCCAGCAGGTAATTATTGAGGAACACCATCGTTATCGAGACAAACCAGTATAGCGCAACCACAGCTGCTATTCTCAATGCTCGGAACAAGAAGGTCTCCTCGGGTTTGTCCCGGTCCATCGTTTCAGAATCGCTCAGAGCCATCCTCTGAACAGGTAGCGATTAAGCGATTAACCTATTAACCTGTACGGAGGCTTCGCCACGTTTGTCGATACATCCAGGAAGTTTTTAAATTAAGTCTTGCTTCCTTATTGCTCAGTGACGTCACTGAAAACGCGTGAAACCTGGTTCAGGAAGTGGTTCGTGTGTTTTATGACAAATGAACATATGTAACGCCCAACCGATTTAGAAGAGCTTGTTTTCATGGGATCTGCTGTATGCCTAACCTTTAAGGTGAACGATCCCATAACACCTGTAAATAACGAAACGTCCTACTAGGGTCAAAGATACAACAACAACACCTGAACTATCATCTAGGTAGAGGTGCATATATCCAACTCTCTACAGGCTTGCTCGGAGTCCAAGCACACAGGGGGAAAAAGTTATTTCTTAATATGAGTTAATGAGTTATGTTAAGGTCAGATAAAGAAGTACAACTTCAACAGCACATCTCAGTTTTTCTACATAATACATGTGTAAAATTACAACAAAATCTCTGGTTGCTCACTGCCAAAACTGTCTATTTATAAAGCATTTTATTGATTCACAGAAATATTTGGTGTGGTATGAATGGCAGTAGGGTAGATCTTTATCAGCAGAAAAAATATTAAACTCAAAATACAGTTAAAAGTCTAAAAATGTATGCTCTCTATGTTTTCCAAAGCCAAACTGGAGTCTTTGCCTGGCCGATTATGGGACCGGGCCTGATGTTTGACACCTATAGATCATTTTAATGATATAGGCTTGGCTCTATAAGCACAATCACTGTCACGCCTTGCAAATACATTGCATGAAACAGTGCAACAGTTACAGTAAGTATCCTATGTCCTTTTAAAGTGATTAAACACTGAATGAAAACAGATCGAAAAACAACAGTTTTTTTTTTAAATAGCATTGATAGACCTTTATTAGAATTAGCCACACATTAATCAAATTCAATAAAAACTGATTAGATGAATGACTGAATCACAAAAAATCAAATTAAGGTGTTTTAATTCCTGTTCTTGGCAGTGATTACTCCCATGATAAAAGTGTTGCAAGACAGTCAAGAGAGGCCATCACAAATAGCTGAGATGACAATAAAGGTTTTGCAAGGGGCGTATGTGTGAGTGTATGGGGAAGGGGGGGGTTAAATGAGACATTAGGAAAAGCTTCAAGGATTTATGAGGCTTCATCTGGTCATCACTACTAAATCACTTCAGGTTTGTTGTAGTTGTGTTTCTAACTGATCCAACTTATGTTGTGTAGCTTTCTAGAAATTATACTTATTGGACTATATGCTTATTTATTACATAAGCTATACAGTACATCAGATTAAAATTGGGTGAAAAGTTGACAGAATCCGGTACGAATAAATGGCAACAAAACAATGACTCATGTACATCTGTGACTACATTAAATGTTATTCTGTACCCAGCATTCAGTATTCACTGATGACTGTTTAGCTCTTGTAGCATGACAATGTGCATCAATAATTTGCTTTTCTGCAGTCTGATATTGGTTGAATAATTGGTTGATTCAGTTTGTAAAGTATGCATTCACAATTACATGACAAACAAATATATCATATTCATGGTATTAAAAAAGAAAAGAAAGAGAAGAGTAAAGTCAAGTGTTAATTTTTTAAAAGAAAGGTAAGCAAAAGACAACTGAGAGGTTAAGAATGGTTCAGCTTTGAGCAATTGTAAAAGGCAGTGAGCAAGTGTCAGATCAGTGACACAGTATCTAGATGACCTAGCACAACATCATGACACACCAACGCCCCCGGACATGTGTGGCCCTTAATTTTAGAAACAGCCAGAGAGAGTGAAGCAGCAGCAGGTCCCTCTACAAATGAGCTGCAAGATGTGAGCTCATATAATGGCAACCAAAGGTCTTTCCAATCAGTCATTTGTATCAATAACGGTTTCATCTGAAAACTGAGCAACATTAACGTTAAGCAGTGTTAAAAAGGCTTTAGTTTAGCCTATTTTGCACCAGTAGTCCAAAACAGGCTGAAGTAAAGCCTTACCTCAAGGCACCCTACTGGTACCTTGAGGTAAGTATTTTGAGGAAACCCGTGCATTTCAGGCTTATGACACAGCATTTTAAAATGCTTCAATAACACTGCTTCTTAGTTTTTGCTAGTGATGATACATCATTAGCCAGCACACCAACATAGCTGTGTATACTGTCATGAATGTTTTCACAGATTACAAAACCCTCCATCCATCTTCTTCAGCTTATCTGGAGCTGGGACGTGGGGGCAGCACCCTAAGCAGAGAAGCCCAGACCTCCCTCTCCCCAGCAATCTCCCCCAGCTTGTCTGGGAGAACATCACGGCGTTCCCAGGCTAGCCGACAGATATAATCTCTCCAGCGTGTCCTGGGTCTGCCCCGGACCACCTCAATTGGCTCCTTTCGATGCGGAGGAACAGCGGCTCTACTCTGAGCCCCTCCCGGATGGCCGAACTTCTCACGCTATCTCTAAGGGAGAGTCCAGCCACCCTTCAGAGGAAGCCCATATCTGCCGCTTATATCCACAATCTCGGTCTTTCTGTAACTACCCACAGCTTGTGACCATAGATCGGGGTAGGGACGTAAAATGACTCTCAGCTCTCTCTTCACCACGATGAACTGGTACAGCATCCGCATCACTGCAGCCACAGCACTAATCCGTCTGTCAATCTCCCGCTCCCTTCTCCCGTCATTCGTGAACAAGACCCCAAGATATTTAAACTCCTCCACTTGGGGCAGGAACTCGTCCCTGACCCAGAGTGGGCACTCCACCCTTTTCCAGCTGAGGATCATGGCCTCAGATTTGGAGGTGCTGAATCTCATTTCATCTGCTTCGCACTCAGCTGTGGACCTTTCCAGTACGAGCTGGAAACCGTCACCCGATGAAGCCAACAGAACCACATCATCTGCAAAGAGCTTAGATGAGATTCTGAGACCACCCAAGTGAAAACCTTCTGCCACTTGGCTACATCTAGAAATTCTCTCTACAAAAATTATAAATGAAATCTGTGACAAAGAGCAGCCCTGGTGGAGCCCATCGCCCACCGGGAACGATTCAAATTTATTGCTGGCTATGTGGACCAAGCTCTTGCAAGAGTTGTATAAGGATCGAATGGCCCGTAGGAATGGGCCAGACACCCCATATTCCCCACAGGACACCCCAAAGGACACGCTCGAATGCCTTCTCCAAGTCCACAGAACACACGTAGACTGGTGTCCAGTATCCTTGAGAGGATGAAGAACTGATCCAGTGTTCCATGACCAGGACGAAAACCAAGTGGTTCCTTTTGTATCCAAGGTTCAACTAACGGACGGACTCTCCTTTCCAGCACCCTGGCATAGATCTTCCCAGGGAACCTGAGGAGTGTGATTCCCCCTGTAGGTGGAACACACCCTCCGGTTCCCTTTCTTAAAGATGGGAACCACCACCCCAGTCTGCTAATGCAGAGGTACTGCCCCTAATCTCCACGCAACATTGTGGAGGCATGTCAACCAGGACAGCCCTACAACATCCAGAGCATTCAGAAACTCAGGGCAAACCTCATCCACCCCAGGGGCTCTGCCACCAAGGAGGATTACACAACCACTCACTATAGCCACAAGAACGTTAGATTGTTGTATAACCTTTCAGAACATCAAAGAAACAATAACAGAAAATAGTTTCTAATTTCATTTGTTTGCACATACAGTATCATAATCTAATATATTTTAATATTCTGGTGATTTAATTATGGTGTTACAGTTTAATACACACAAATACATTTGGCCACTTAAAAACTTCACAATTATCAATGGAATTACATTATTTACCATTATTATAGGGTGCCTGATGATCTAGTTTGAGCTCTGTTGTGCTGTGGCACCCTACAGAGTGAGAACAGCAAGATGCTTTTAGCAGGTTGAGAGGCTAATATCAGTCCTGCATGCTTCTTAGAGAGGATCTATCAGTGTAGCAGATAGTGATAATACAGCAAGATGGAAGTGAAGAGAGATGTGAAAATGAAGACAGCCCTGAGGCTGATGGGAGGGAAGAGATGATGGCAGAGTGTGTTAAAACAGTTATACAAAGCTAAGATCACATTTTTGGGCTTTTTTATACCATGGGAACCATAAATACTTCAACAAAATGAAGCAAATAATGCACTCTTAAGCTTGATACTCGAAGCAAAACTCACTTAACCGTGAAATAATTGTCGACTATGACATGCTGAAAAATCTGGGTCGAAATGTGAAATTTTAAAATGTGCACACTCCTGGATAACAAGGGCAGCTCTGGCTCAGGAGAACGCGTGCGTTGTCTGTCAGTCTGAAGGTCGGTGAAACCGCCGCTCTGCCCCATTTTAGGAATCAAATGCTCAGGTGTTGGTTTTGAAATACTACTTCTGTTGCTTTTACATTTTAAATCTCCAGGATATTTGACTGCATTCCATATCACTATAGATAGGCACATATTGTAGATCTTGTTTTGCTCTAAACAGGACAAGAAAAACCGATGAATAATATTTAAACAATATTTAAACCACAGACAGGTCTGAGAAACAATGGATAACAGCAGTGAAAAGAAGAATGAGGTATTTTAACACAATGTCCAAAATGAAATCACTGAGATCACTGCTTGAAGGCCGCGTAGTTACAATCGGCAGTATTGAATCTTCTCTTAAAACCCACTGCTAATTTTCACATATACTGCACATACAGAGGAATTTATCACTGAGAACAGTAGGTGGCAGCAAATAATCATGGATGTTGGTTCAGTGGCTGGCAGCAGCAGTTTGGACTCATGCTGTTAGCTTGTAGGTCCACATCCTTGGGCTACATGATGGTAACGATTTCCATAATTGATTGAATTTTATCATGTCAGTGATCTCATATGTTGGAATAAGCTACAACAAAAATAACAGGGTAACAACCCAAACACCACCTCCACAGTGGTTATCTTTGCATGTCATACAGGTGTGTAAATATCTCAGACAGCATGCTTTTCTCAGACTGTGCTCTCTTTCTCTGTCTCATAACAGCAGCCCTCACTCACCTACATCATGCTCAGAATAGAGGCAGCTGGTCTGTTAAGTCTAGTCTTGAGTCAATAATACCCTTCTTTAGATCTCTTGAGAGTCGTTGGACTGTATAATATGCATCAGTGCATTATTTGGTTTGATAAAGCAGTGACGGAAATGACGGCGATGCCAAGCGCTGAAAGGTCACAAGCTGATTCAGACAAGTGACTTACAAATAGAGATCCGAGTAGAGTAGTTGTGTAACAGTGTAACAATTCTAAGGCACTGTATCACATTTTGGGGCTTCTACATCACCACCTAATTACCCAGTGCTTCCTCTCCATCCCCATTTTTCTTTCTCCACCCACATGTTCGCTGCTAGCACACTGTCTGAGCGCAGGTGTTTTTCTAACGTAAGCCCCGGTTTGCAGTATTAGTACAACACTGTTGAGAGAGTTTAATGCGTACTTCACTACCAGACTTTATGTCAAACCCAGTGTCTTCCTGCTGTCATTGTTCTCCTGTTCTACAGATGCGAGCTTGCTCAGTCACTGGAAAATTGCTGTAAGTGACTGTTTTTTTTTTTTTGTTGTTGGTGTTATATTTTCTGCTACAGTGCACAGCAAGTCACTTTGCTGGTGCACGACTGTTAGCCACTGAGTTGTTAAGCTATGCCCACGGACTAAATCCTCCTCCGTGAACACACAGGTAGTTATTGTGTAGCCTGATTCAGCCTTTACAGCACATCCGTCAGTGGGTGTCCGATCCCACATTGTGCTTGTTTTGGAGGGAGAGAAATTTCTTGTTGTAGAAGATTTAATATTCACGAAATAGCTTGCTCCCCAGACCCCTGCCAGCTGGGGAGATTTCCACTATTTATTAGCTGGTGCAGAGATCTAAAGAAGAAATCAATCTAGTCAGCCCAGGACAAATTATCCTATCCAGCTTGACAATAACAGGAGAAATACAGGGAAACCATAATATAAAACACACAGATTTAAGACTTTGATTTTAACCGAGATGAAATTCCTGAGTGTCTGCAAACATTTATAATCCAATCAAGTTTACTTTGTGGACCATTGAGAGCTGATTTTTCAGATGAGGATCAGTATACAAAAAAGAAATAAAGGAGTTTTAAGAAAAGTAGGATCCAGTTTGCCAAGATATCAAGTGTCTTTCTCATGACCTGAATGAAAGAAATTTTAATAAATGGTCAAACTGTTATTAGTTCAGTTAAGCTTAGCTAAAATCATATGAAAAAGAACAAATTTTCCAGAATGACATGATTTCTGCAAAAGTCTAAGTACACCATTTCTGCTTCCAAAGGGATTAAGAGGGGAAGTAGGAGTCAGGCGTTAAGAATTTCAATTTTTCCAATTTTTTTATACAGCGCCAAATCACAAGAACAGTCACTTCAAAGTGCTTTATATTGTAATGTAGACCCTACAATAATACATACAGAGAAAAATCAAATAATCATATGAGCCACTTTGAGAAAGTACTTTGGCGACAGTGGGAAGGAAAAACTCCTTTTTAACAAGAATAAACCTCCAGCAGAACCAGGCTCAGGGAGGGGCGGCCATCTGCTGCGACTGGATGGGTTTGAGAGAAGGAAGACAGGATAAAATGGCATGCTGTGGAAGAAAGCCAGAGATTAATAACAGGTATGATTCAATACATAGAGGTCTATTAACACATGGTGACTGAGCAAGGTGACTGTAGAAGGAATACTCAATGCATCATGGGAATCCTCCAGCAGCCTACACCTTGTGCAGCATAACTAGGGAAGAGTTCAGGGTCACCTTATCCAGCCCCCACTATATGCTTTAGCACAAATGAAATTTTTAAGCGTAATCTTAAAAATTAGAGATAGTGTCTGTCTCCCGAATCCAAACTGGAAGCTGTTTCCACAGAAAAGGGGCCTGAAAACTGAAGGCTCTGCCTCCCATTCTACATTTAAATACTGTACGAACAACAAGTAAGCCTGCAGTGAAAGAGTGAAGTGCTCTAATGGGTTGATACTTGATACGGTACTATAAGGTCATTAAGATAAGATGGGACCTGATTATTTAAGACTTTGCACATGAGGAGCAGGATTTTGATTTCAATTCTGGATTTAACAGGGAGCCAATGAAGGGAAGCCAATACAAGAGAAATATGCTCTTAAGGATAATCTCAAGTGCTTTCATTACGTTTTTTTGGACATTCTGATAATAATGAATTACAGTAGTCCAGCCTAGGAGTAATAAATGCATGAACTAGTTTTTCAGTGTCACTCTGAGTCAGGATTTTTCTAATTGTAGAGATATTGCAATGGAAGAAAACAGCCCTACATATTTGTTTAATATGCACAATGAAGTACTGGTCAAAAATGACTCCAAGATTCCTCACAGTGCTACATGAGGCCAAGGTATTGCCATCCAGAGTAAGTATCTGGTTAGATAGCACAGATGTAGGATTTTTATCAAATGCAGTTGACAAACATTAAGTGTGACAACCACTATAAGAGCAGAAGTTTTGGCAGTTTCCTTGAGGTAGAGCAGGTCATATGCTAATCAGAAAGTTGTTGGTTCTGTTCCTGGCTGCTCCCAGTCTGCATGATAAATATCCTTGGGCAAGTCAGTAACACCAAGTTGCTCTCTGATACAGTCATCAAAGTACGAATGTGTTTGGATGTTAGGTATAAAGCCCTTGGAAAAAACAGAGAAAAAAATACTTATATGAATGTGTAAATGAGGCATTTTGCACAGTATAAAGCGCTTTGAATTTTGAATGCATAAGTAGTATCTCGCTGTACAACAATGAAATCATTCACCACTGACCATGGTGTGGAGCGTTCAGGCTGCAGCAGAGAAACAGGAAAAAACCCCAAAGGCTACAAATCAAACCCGACCTGCCCCCGGTTAGCATGTTAAAAGTTAAAGTTCATAATTATATAATCAAAAGAAGGCTGAACAAGTCTTGTTTGAAAGGGTTTCTGGGTTTGTCTTTAAAACGAAAACAATCATGGCAGCATGGCATTGGTTTAAGATGTTGAATATGAGCAAAACACAAGAATTCTGGAACACTGTCCTTCAGACAGATGAGCACTACATTTGGCATAAAACAGCATATCAGCACAAACTCCTCAGACTTCTCTTAGACACTGAGTCAAGCATGAAATTCTTCCTCTGTATGATACCAAAGTATCATACAGAGGAAATAAACTAATATAGAGAATAATAAATAGATATGAGGGCATCTAGGTCATGCAACAGGAAGATAATCCGAAGCACAGCAGAAAATCTACAACAGAACAGAATCAAGATGTTGCAATGCCTTAATAAACTGAAGCGACATTGTAAATAAGATTCAGCTACAGTTTCCCCATAACAACGTGAGAAGCTGATAAGGTCATCCAGAAAATGATTACTTCAAGTTACTGGTGCTAAAGTTAGTTCTACACACTACTGAATCATGTGACATGCTTCATTTGACAGTATGTAACATGAGCAACATCACAGTAGTTTACCAGGAAATGAAATGGACACATAGCTTTTCATACCTCTATGCGTAATATCCAAACAGTTTTGGAACAGATTTGTTTAAATGCCTTTTTTTTTTTCATCAAAACTCCTAGATACCTCCGTTTTAAAACTGCCTGGTGACACCTGATAGCCTTTTGGCTATGCTTTGTAATACAATATTCAACAGCTTAAAGACATACATGATTTATATTGAGTTCATTTTCTATATTGCCATTAGAAGGACAATATTAGCCTTCTTTTTCTTATATAAAGTGTAAAGCTCTTTCAGTAAATCACTCAGTCTGTTGTGATGCAAAAATTAGCTTGCATGGGTTACAGGTTATTGCTAGGTTACATGAATAATGCCACTGGGATATGGTTACTTAGCATCAAGTGAAATACCATCAGTCATACCACATCCTGACTCCTACATGCAAGCATCAAGGTCACTATTTATGGATGTTTTTCCCCCTCATTCTATCCATTAAATGTTAAGAGTGTCATTCAACAAACATCTGTGATGGATGATGGCCACTCAAAAAAGACATAAAGTCCCATCATCTAAATGCCCCTCAGTTACATTTTGCTCTAGGTCACTGGAGGACTCCATATAAGGGAAAATGCTGTATGTATAATAGCACCGGGGAAAAAAAAGGTGTGATGACAAAGTGATAAAAATGTGAACACTGAGGAAAAACAAGTGAGAATAACATTCAAATTTCATAAACTTACTGCATATACATATTTCTGCTATAACTGAATTAAAGAAGTGATGTGCTATTGAAGCAAAGAACAACAGACCTTTTAACAGATCACCTGATACATCATCTGTAGAACAATGTAAAACTTCAGAACTGCAACAATTTTGAATTCTTTTACATTTCAACATAATAAACAATTAAGAAACAGAGATTCTTAAGATTCTGGTATACACAACAGCCGTACTGTCTCCTTCAACATAATGACGGACCAAGTGACTATGTTTCTGTCTTCCTAATGAATCTTCACATAAGTGAGGTTAATGGATACTAGACCAGGGTGAGGAAGCTTAAGCTCATATAATCTTTACTTTTGGACCAAAGTTAGTTTCCCAGTTATACGGATTTTACTATTTTGATCTGCTTTTGTGTTTGTAACAACCTCTGCTGTCCCACTATGGAGAAAAAAAAATATTTCTCTATAATTTTACTGTTATACACTTAAAATAAAACAGCACAATTGGACAAACTTTATAAACGTGTTACACTGACTTATAAAATAACCAATAAATGTGTCCCAGGTTTTGAATGATGTGTACATGTGTATTCTGCTTTGAATTACAATACGTAAACTCTGAAAAAGTGCAGCTTGTGCCTGTGTATACTGTTTACAGGTAAGTTAAAATTTTCACACACCATCTAATAACACTAAGCATTCGAATAGCTATTCATTTGAGTTTATGTCGCTGAAGCTTGCCAGGATTTCTTCGTGAGGATGGTGTCTGGTGAGTGGGTCTAAAGCCACTCCCTGATGTGACAAGTGAAGTGAGAGGCATTCGCTTGGAGGGACACTACTTTGGTCACCAAAGCACATAAACCATCCCAACCTTGCAAGACTTTTAGAGCCCAGAATGGAGGACATCCACCTCAAGAGCTAAGACCATAAAACATGAATGAGCTATCCTCTCAGAATTAAATAGCACCACAGAGCTATTAAGGATCCTTTTAAGTATTCAGTATACAGGAACCTGTCCATCATCCTCTCAGCTTGACAAAATGAAATACATGCATGTGTTCTATTTATCACTGTGACATGTTTGGGTTTGCTCAGTTGGCTGTCAGGCTCCAAACCCCTGTCGTCAGAGACCAAGGCGAGTGTGATGACTCATCCCTTCCTGGAAAACATAATGTGTATGTAAAGTATGATGACAATGGTACTGCCATTTTGTTCGGAAACACCTCCTCCTCCATCCATTTTCTCCTATTCATTCAGGTGGAGGACAGGAGAATTATATCCCAGTGTGCTTTGGGTGACAGTGAACGCCCCCCCAGGGAGGTCACATGTCAAACAACATAACAAAAGCTCAGACAGCACAAGCAAATCAACTTGTAATTATAGGCAACTTGCAGATTCACTTTTCTTTGCACTGGAAGTCCACGGATGAGGAAGCAAAACCACACAAAAAACAACAAAATTCACACAGATATTCACACAGATATGTATATCTCCTCTGTTCAGTGCTTCTCTGTATGTTTTTTTTAAAATTTCATAAAGCTATTAAACATTTAAATTCCTTTTCTATTTATGAAATAATGCAATACAAACAAACCTGAACTTGAACCCCTTCTCATACCTTCCAGTTTTTTTCACGCTGACCTGCAGTCTGCCTGCTAATCCCTCTGTGTCATCTTTATTTTGACTTATAGTTCCTGACTTTTCACGCTCCTCATTAGCCAAAGGTTATTTATATAAGTGCCTTTATTTTTTATTAGCCCAAATTGGCTTACATGTAAGGCACAAAAGAGCAGAAGTGGAATCGCCTTATCCTAAAAACATTCACCTGGAGTCTCATAACAAAGAAAGCAAAAAATATATGTGTTTTATAAATTATTTCCAGTTTTCATGACATCTTTCTGGCTCAGCTAATTTTTAGTATAGCATAGTCAAAGTTCACCAGTAGAGTGTCTCAAAAAATTGAGTCACTGTTACAACATTGCAAATAAAGCTACATTTTTTTTTGTACTTCAGACTTGGATTTCCACTCACTTGTATGGCAGTTCGTGTGGACGGTTAGTTATCTCTGTTTTTTAGAATTATTCTCACACAAGCCTAAAATGTGCTCTTAGTGGTGAGAATGAGCGATTTGTTCTAGATCAATAAAAGGACTCCTGTGTAGCAGCAAACCACCCGGTTCGCTCTCTGTTGGATTTGTTCTTCATCAAACCTTTCTGTTCTTTGGCAATATTATTACTGTTGTTTTCCTTCATCGCTTAACTAGTTTGTTAACATTCTGAATTTTTTATTAAGAAAATGTTAATTTCCATGTATTTATTTATTTTTTTCAGTTTTATAAATGGCTGTTTTGCGATCACATTCATTCCCAACAACTCGAGGTGGCAGAAACTAAAGCATTTGTGATGATCCCAGCATTTTTTGCAACTGCATTAAAACAACAATAATAGTATGGCTCAATCAATCAATTACATCATCTTTCTTTTTTTTTTGGGTTTGTTTCTTAACTGTAAAGTTTTGGGAGCAAGTTGTCAGCATAAAAAATACCATAAAAATAAAATCAACTTGAAATGTTGAAAAGAAAACAACAAAAATACAGTATCTCCTTAGTGAAGTGAAAGCATCAAGCGTCAAACAGAAACAAACACAATGCCTCATCTGTGGAATAAAATTGATTTCTGTTAGCATTTTTTTTTCATCACAAAACTTCACTTTCATGACCTTTCTTTTTTAAATTTGTGAATCTATAACATATAGTATTGTTAAAAGTCTGTTTCTGTTACTGTATTGGAGCAACTTTAACCCACATAATTTCCTTAGAGGTTAATAAAGTATCCTTATTCTGATTCTGATTGATGATTTCTTATTACCCAAACAACCTTGACTGTATATTCAGTATGTTATAAAAGAAGACGGAAAAAACAGCTACACAAATCTAAAATATATTACAAATGCAGCTGCTGTAGAACAGCGGGCAGTGAAAGGGGAGAGCAGCTACGAGTGGTGGACACAGCAGGACACTTTACGCATGCAGTATGTAGTAAAATCTGGAGTAAATCAGGCACAAACAGTAAAAGGAAAGCACAGGTCAAATGCAGGGTCACACAAAATAAATGCGTTACTTCAATCAGTCAAAAGAGTTCTTATGTGGATATTTGGCTCATTTTTACTTCAAGTTTTTTTTTTTGTTGTTTTTTCCATGTTGGTCAAGAATTTATTTTGTTAGCCATATAAACACTATCACCACTTTGTCACATATTTTCAAACGTTATTTAAAATGTCAAAAATGTCAAAATTTAACACTTAAAAACATAGATTTGAATACAATTATAAATATAAATAATCCAAATGTTACCTTAACCATTCAACAGAAAGCATCATCCTTATTAGGTTTTGTTCAAGGACAACAGAAGAAGATGATAAAGTGAAGTCAAGTGTAAAAAAATGAAATGATTTGATCCTAAAAGCAGTTGTTACTTTGGGAGGATTTTAGGTGGCACTTGATTTAAATCAAAGCACAATTAAGTCGATGATGGAAGTAATGAAGACGGGGTACGTCTCATATTGGAGGCTATTCAGCAGCACTTTAAACTGTAAATACTTGATCAGCTTTTACTTTTATTTTCTTGCATCACTCCATCCCTCAAAATCAGTCAGTGAGGAAAATGACTCATCAGTGTTAAAAAAAAGATTGAATAAGTGGGGCACCTGTGCATATGCACGTTCACACAGTTACTGTTTGTGTGCCTGTGTGTAGCAGTGGGGTGTGATGGGGAGGTAGGGCAGACTGGTTTAAAAAAAAAGAAAAAAAAAAGCTGTATTTTCCACTCTCTTGTGGCCCAGCCGGTGTTTCTGCTGACATAGTGAAATATTGATGTGGAATAAATTCCCATCTAATTAGAGCGGCTGAATTAATCGGGAAGCGTTTAATTAGCAGAGTTTTCGTTTCAGTCGAGGGGAGGTTTTGATCTAAGCCATATGGCTTCTCCCTCTGATGTGCTGTAGTTCACAGGCTTATAAATATGAACTACTTTTGTTAGAAGCTTCAATGAAAATGAGTATTTTGGTGACACAGAGTAAATTGTGTAATAAATACAGGTGTAATGGGATAATTGTAATGACTTTTAAAATAGTATCTGTTTTTTTGTCCCAAAAACTGACATGAATTGTGGAAAATTAAAAAAAAAAGTTATATGGACTGCCACATTTTGCACTCGTCATTTAAATTTTTATTTAAAAAAATACACACATGTACACATGTCATATTTGATAATAACTTTTGAGGAATTTTCATAAACAGCGTTTTAACTTTAGATTTACCTACATGTTATTTAACAGGTATACGAGTTGAAAACCACACTAAGAACTCCTTAAGGAATTACTCAAATAGTAACAGTGTTTGTGTCCTTTGTGCAACCCATTTATATTACCCACTGTGAAACTACGTTCCTCGGTTTTTCCTACATAGAGGAATTTTTGGCCAAAGAATAATAAGCCAGAGCCAAAACAAAACCATCCACATACTCATTTTTGAACCAGTGTTGTTTATTTTGTTTTCGTTTACTTTTGTATGTTTGTTTGGTCAGTTATGTACATCTTTGCACATCTGTTTAACTGTCAGGAAGATAAGTGTGTTACTATGCACACTTCTCACCCTCAGTTGTAACCAAGCCAGGAAAAACTGCCTGCATGCTGATGTTAGAAATTATAGTACCAAGAAAAAAATGTTTGACCCCTTCCAAATTTACTTCGCTTTTTTTGTATTTGTTACATTTATTATATTTTAAATATTTAAATGAAACTTGATATTAGATGAAAATAACCAGAGCAAATACAAAATGTTTTAAACTATTACATTTATTAAGAGGAAAAAATCTAGAAAAAAATGCCTGGTCCTATGTGGAAAGTAATTGCTGTCCCTTGTTAAATAATAAATAAACTGTGATTAGCCTCATTTTGCATTACTAATTACTGGCCTAATAGAACCTGCCTGACAAAGTGAAAGATTTCAAAAAGCAACAAATTATGCCATTATCTATAGAAATAGGTGATGAAACAAAGTCACTGGCATTTATCAGTCTGGAAAGAGTTATAAAGCAATTTCTAAGGTTTTAGGACTCGATAAAAGCCTAAAAAAAAATCTGAACTGCAAAAATCTGGAATAGTGGTGAACCTTCCAAAGAGAGGCCAGCTAAACCAAAATTACCCCAAGACACATCAATCACACATCCAGGACCTCACAAAAGAACCCAAAACAGCATCTAAAGTTGTCCTTGGAAGACAGAACCAACTTCACCCCTGATCAGATTTGCACACTGTTAGACCTCTGCCTTACCACCACTTATTTCAAATACAACGAGGGTTTTTACAGACAGAAACATGGAAGCGCTATGGGCTCCCCGGTGTCACCGATTGTAGCCAACCTTTACATGGAGGAAGTGGAGAAAAAAAAAAGCTCTTGGCTCTTTCAAAGGGAGAGTACCTAGCCACTGGTACAGATATGTAGATGACACCTGGGTCAAAATTAAAACACAATAAGTGGAATCCTTCACTGTGCACATCAACGCTGTGGGCAAAAACATCACACAAAGAACAACTGTTTGCCTTTCATGGACTGTGCCGTGCGCATTGAAGAGAACGGAAAACTCAACATTGAAGTTTACCCGAAGCCTACACACACGGACTAATACCTCCTCTTTGACTCCCATCACCCTCTGGAGCACAAACTTGGAGTAATCAGGACCTTACAACACCGGCCAGAAAATGTTCCCTCTAAGCCTGAAGGGAAAAAGAAGGAACAAAAACATGTAAAG
>VUQR01032054.1:26703-40532 GCA_015108515.1 Hemichromis elongatus
AATCCAGTTGGCTCCTGGTTTATGACTAATAAACAAGCAAAGGATGGAAGATGATAACCACCTTTAAACATCGAAAAAAAAAAAAAAAAAAAAAAAGAAAGGCAAAAAAAAAAAAAAAAAAAAAAAAAAATAGAAGGAAGGAAAAAAGCATGGATAAAAAGAGAAGATACGTTAAGAAAAGTGTGGAGAATCGAAATCTGTGGAGCAGAGAACCTCTGGATTGTTATCTTCCGACAGAAAGGATGGAAGGCGCAGACAGAAGCAGCAACTATATGCTTGATGGAGCTTTGAACACCCACTGTTGGTTTGGAGTGAGTAGCGATATGAGGACAACCCAGTGAGATAAAGATAGAGAGAGAAATGCAGAATGTTGGAAATGTCAGATCTCAGGAGAATACTTGGCCTCGGCAAGTTGAGCAGTGCAGAGCTCGTTATTTTTTTTTTTTGTTTGTTTTACAATTAAAGTTGTATTAAGTGGCAGAAGGCAAAAGACCAAAAGGGAGACCCCTGGCGAGGAGCGTTTAAAGTAACAAATGAAAAACAATTATCTGAAAGTGAAAACTACCTGTGTCTGCAAACTGAAGGGAGGATTTTCCCTAGGCTAATAACTCGAATAACTTGTTTAGCCATTCGGTTTCATATATATATTTGGCTTAAATGACCCTTAGAAATTTGTCTCAACCCACTGAGAAGCGGACAGATATGGCCACAAAATGATCCGTCTACATCATTCGCCTTTTTTGCTCTTAAGGTGTCAGAGGTCACCTTGAATCCAGACACCATTTGATTGTAGCAGCAGAGATAGAGACACACACGCAAGCTCTCAACTTTGTCTGTCCTTGTCCATACCTGCTCCTTTCTCTCTCTGCCCTTTTCCTCAGAAACTTTCCTCTCTTCCTCTTCCCCCCAGTGTCATTTATTTTCACTTTATCCCCCTTTTCACTTTGATTTTCTGTCTCTGCTTTTTTAAAATCAAACTTTCAATGTCATTGAGAGAATAATAGAGAACTATAATGACATCAGCCTTGACCAGTTGTAGTATAATTACTGTAAATAGAACTGCTGGTGCTTCAGTTGTGTTTACTGTTGGACCTGCTGCCACAAAGGGATCTATGAAAACAGGAAACCTGTGACCCTCAGTGAAAATCACTGTAAAGCTCTGTAAAATGGAAAATGGAAGGTAGCTGCGGGGTCAAATTGTTCTCTGTGGGTTCACCACTAAGACACCTGTCACATTAATAGCATGGCTGTTTCATACGTTTTAGAACTGATCACAGCGATGAGCAATCAACATGTGTCAGACACTGTGAGAGCATTCACTGGTTTCTTGTCATTTATGCATTTTTGTAAACATACTGGAGATTTTAGGACAAAATATTTGTGTAGAGTTGAAATGTTGAATGTTTCCAATTTGGACCTCAAGCAAAATGTTCTAAAAGGAAAATAAACATGTAGATGGGAGATGGGAGAGAAACCTCAAAGCAGTTAGCCCTAAAAAGAGATGGAAAACAGATTTGGAGTCAAACAAACAGGACTGAAATAAATGGATTGAATGAGTAAAAGACAAACACAAGCTACCAACAGCTAAAAAAGAAGGATTACAGTGGGGCAAAGACAAAACATCACGGACTGTGAATGATTGGAGGAAAGCAATGTTTAGTGATAGATCATCAGCTAAAGAGATGGTGCTGCTCAGCTCATTGACATGGAAAGACACGCCCAATCTCAATGTGATTGAAAATATATGGTGGAAGAAAAGAGGGAATTAAAACACTCCATTACAGTGTGTAAAATGTCACCATTAGATGCCAGTAGAAAGCAGATTGTCATTTACACTGAATTCTATTTTGTTACTCCTCTCAATTCAAGTGGATTTAGTTTAGACTCTACCCCACATGGCTCACCTGTTTCTATGACTGCCTTTATAAATAAAACAACTATATTGTAACATGTCTGAATAATAGCAACACTTGATAAAGCCAAATATGTGTCAATTAAATATATTTTGGTATTTTAGAGCTACCACAAGAGAGATAGGGTAAGAAGTTTGGCCATTCGGGAGGGGCTCAGAGTAGAACCAGGCTCCTCCACATCGAAAGGAGCCAGCTGAGGTAGTTCGGGCATCTGACAAGGATGCCCCCCGGGCGCCTCCTGGGTGAGGTTTTCCGAGCATATCCCACCGGGAGGAGGCCCTGGGGCAGACACAGGACACGCTGGAGAGATTATATCGCTCGGCTGGCCTGGGAATACCTTGGTGTTCCCCCGGATAAGCTGGAGGAGGTGGCTGGGGAGAGGGAGGTCTGGGCTTCTCTGCTTGGGCTGCTGCCCCCGCAACCTGGCCCCGGATAAGTAGAAGAAAATGGATGAATGGATGGTGGTATTTTACATTTTTATCTCCGAATCGCATCAAAAACTGTGTAGTGAGTGTATCCAGATAGTAAAGTGAGTTTTTTGCTTGGTCTTATCTGGGTAGACTGTTAGTCAGCTAATTATATACCATCTATAAACTCTGGAGGAAGCTGTAAAATTTGGTGAAAGGTCTAATACCGGTCAGTGAGCCAGAGAAGCTCACTTATGACCAACAACTTCGATTCTGAGGTGCGTCGATGAGGATATGCTGAAGTTTCCTGTCAGTAAGCACTGCTGTTTTTGCCACTGTTAGCCGCTGTTAGAGAATCTTTTATTTAAGTGGATCTAACATTGCTGGACTCAGAAACTTGGTGGATAAATCCTCATGCAATGTGAGAATTTAATCACACTTCCACAAATTAGCACCCAGTGCTATATAATCAAATTTTTGAGAATCTATGAAATTGTTGAAAGACATAATTACACATTAATCAATGTACATTCGTCCTTTATTTCTCCTATTTTCAAATTTTAAAAAACTAATAAAAAACAAAAAAAAAATAGCTGACTCTACCTTCAAAGGCTCCATGAAAGTTGAAAGATTTGCCTCAGTTAATTCACGACAAAACATGAGGAAATACAGCAAAGTACCAATTGTTTTGTTTCTGTTGGCCGTAGTGAATATCTAATAGTGTCTCAACACTATCTGTGCATGTGATAAGGACCCAACACAGACACACACAGGATTTCATGCAAGTCATTTTTATGTTGTTTTAGCAATCGTTCTCGGCACCAGTCGCTCAGGAACAGCTGCGTTCCACACACATTTCCACGGCTGCAGCTCCCTAGCTGCCAGCCACACATGCCCACGACAACATGACAGGACCCAGGACCCGGCGAGGCATGATTGCGGATGCGCTGCAGGTGCGTTTCGCCTACCCTGCAGCAGCACAGTCGACCACGCCCCGCCACAATGCATTTTAAACCAAATTTGAAAGGATGAAAGAGGAGATTAAATCATAAAATAATATTTTAACACAAATTAGGACTTTACTAATGACAGATTTTTGGAGGAAAAAAAGAACTCATCTCGTTCTTAAATCGTATTTTGTCATAAAAATGTTTCCGTTTCAGCTGCAGCTCCTGGCAATAATGCAATTTGGCATAACTCATGTACCAAATACAATACATAAAATATAATACAAATGGCTGTTGTTAAAATATTCCCTCAAGTCTCATCATCAGTCTTGTCCTTCAACCTTTAAATTTCACATAGAGTGCACTGCTCAATTTTATAGAAAAAGAAAATTACACTCGTTTTTTGTCTTTGTCTGTTTGTTATAAAGTGAACTTTATTTTTCTTTTTGTTGACTTTAAATTGTAGTCATCTGCTATTGAAAACCAACATGACTGTCAACTCAATTTCTACATCTACATCTACATGCTATTACTCTGCAGTTTTACTGTATTGTTGTAAAATTATTAGCAATAACATTAAAACTTTTTATATACCATCATTAAACTCTACATTGAAGACTATACATTACAATTACAGGACCTTCTTTTTCAGTTTTCTTTTACTGCTGCTTTACTGTTCTGACTCTGATCAAACACACTCCTCTTCCTGTACTAAATTGGGTAATTGACCTCTTGATTAATTGGTCGATTTTGTTGCAAAGAGGAGACCTGCAAACACAGCAAGTCTTCAAAGGTCATACGTACACCGACACAGCCGCACACACTGGCTAACACACAAACACTGCACTCCGGGATCTTCCGGAGAAGGACAGATGCCCTTATTCAGCATCAGTTAACAGGCGATGTGTGAAGACATTTAGAGCAGCACATTTAACATCCCCACCTTGTCTCTCACCCTATCCAGAGTTGTTTATCTTCCGCCCTTGATAAAGTGAAGGGCCCATTGCGCGTGTGTGCGTGTGTGCCTTTTGTGCGTGTGTGTCATGAACAATCAGTTGAAACATTTCCCACAGTCCCAAACCAGATCAACTGACCTTCTGCAGACATGTAAACAATGAAGAGTGATGGGCAAAATGGGAAAGAGGATCAGCACTTTGATCCGCTGAAACAAATGAGAAAAAGGGAAGAAAGAAAGGAAATATGCAGAAAAGGAGACGAACAGGAGGAGGTGCGTGGAGCAGGAAAGATGGCAGGTAAGCTTGTCAGCATGCAGCACATGGAGTCAAGAAGATCCTCTGATAGGTACTCAGCTTAACACTTAAGTCATCCTTAATCATTATGCAACTCAGAGACTCTCACCTGTAAGATCACGACATTATTTTTAACTTTTCCTTTCAGTTTAATCAAGCATTGAAGTTTAATGTCTTCCAAAATCGCTCTGGAGTTGCAGAGCCAACTCAAGACACACAAAGTTTATCTGGAACAGCATAGAGTCAAAGGTCACCATGACTCAAGCTCATCTTTGCTATGTCACTTGGATTTCGTGAAAGAGTAAAATACACAGACTAAAGCTACTTTAGGAGTCACCACAGCATCTTTGATTTAGTAGTTTGACACCAGATGTCTTTACCGACACAAACTCAAAGGTGATTGGCATCTACAGTTGGAACTGAACCATCAACCGGTTGTTTGTTATAGAAATAGGTTGACCGCTCCACCATCGGACGTGCAGTAAACTATATAAAAAAATATATAAAAAAAAGCAGACATGACAACTGTAATGTCACATCATTTTAAGACACTGCATGCACCACAAAATGGTCCAAATAGCTAAAATCAAGCCCTGCATATGTGTTATAATTGGAGAAATTAGCACATACATCCCTTCTTCTACTGCCATGGTAGGAACATTTTATTATCTAATGCTTTCACCTCCAACACAAATGCTTATGTTAGTGTAACATAGACAATGCTAATTGGAAAATGTGTAACCATTCACCAGCGTGGTACTATAACGTGCTTGCACTGGCTAATTAACACTCAATGTAAGGCAAGGCTGGAGAAATGTGTTTGTCTGACAATGGCATGAAAGAAAACTGAATCGCCAAAGTTACTATATTTATTCTGGGTGGATGTGTGGGTTATTTAGGCAAACTATTCAAAACCCACTAAGTTATGGGATCAACGGTAGGATTTGTCATCTGAAACGTGTGAATCAAGCAAATCCTTACATGTTATTCATCTGGTATCATTCAGTCTTAACCAGTGCAGCCTCCCAACATCAGAATAAAAATAAACAATAAAAAAAATCCACAATTATTATCTGTTATTTACAAAAATAAAGAAATGGCAAGCACAATGATCAAATAAACTACTAACAAAAGGAGCAAATTGGTTAAGGCATGGAGACAGTAAGGAAACCAAAACAGCGCGTAGAGCAGAAGGAGAGAGGGGAGGGGGTGTGAACCAAAACAAACTAGCGCCAGTCCAGAGAAAATAGTATAATTCCAAAAACAAAACAAAACAAAACCCCCCAAAAAAGCCCCACAGACAGTCAGTTTACTCAGTGCCCTCTTTGGAATCTGCCTAAATCTTTCCAAAATCCTCCCTTAAAAATAAACTCTAAGGAAGAAACAGAATGTGTGAGCTATGACCAAAACATTTTTGCCAGCTCCCGTTTCATCCACACAGTACATAGGCCAAGGACCAGGGAGCTGCTGCTGACTGAATATCCTATAAACAGCCAACAAAGCTTAGGTTGTGTGTGTCGGCATGCGTGTCAGGATCACGGTCATGTGTAGGCAGAGGCTTGATTGTATCTTTATCAGTATTAAAAACGACTGATGATTCATCAGATAAAAGCAAAGGTTCTTCCTCCTTAAGAAGTCGCGTTACATTACATAAGAAAATCTGTTCTTTTAAACATTCTGGTTGGTACTTTCATAAACACATAAAATTGGTTAGTAGAAAACATCTTACTCTATACTCTTGGCACATTAGTGAAAAGAGCCTAACCCTGGAAGATGAGAGGACCTGGTGCGCCGTTGTCAAACAGAATCGCAAACAGAATGGACAGCTTCTTATCTTTAACCTCATAAGTCTTTCTTCTGCTCATTTTTCTCTTAGACTATATATTTTTGAACTTTTTTTTCCCAGTTAACTTAGTTTCCTAGATGATGGTGCTCCAGGCTCTTCTCTGCCATCTCAGTCCTGAAGGTTATTTCTCTCTCTTTGTCCTCTATGCAGACTTTTTATCTAACATGAATGCAAATTGAGTCCGGGCCTTGATTCTTCTGAGTTCACGACTCTCATCGACCATCATTTAAATAGAAATCATTAAAAACTACTCATGTACTCGAAACTACAAGTACAACTACTTTGACAACTGCTTGGTTTTTTTTATTATACTATTATATAATGTGAAATTTAGCCAATTAAAGAATGAGTGCACCATATTTTTCACACAGACAGCCAGAACCACTATGTGGATGTAGAGAAGCAAAAGTAAAACAGTATTCATCATTTACTAAAGTAAATATATCATTTTTGTGTTCTACTTCCCACATTAACACACACACACACACATTATCTTACTTACACACAAAATCACACTCCCTTTTTCATGCCTCAAGATGGGAATTAGACATGCAGATGCCATCTGTTCGCCATCTCTGCTCCTCACAAACACACCGGTTGGAACCAAAATTTTCACATTTGGATTCTAAACTGCAGATTTTCAAAGGCTCAGTGTTCATTCCTTCTGTTTCTTGGCCCAAGCAGCCCCGTCTTCTTGCTGTTCTACCACAGAAGCCATTTAGCAATTCCACCATGAGGACCCGATTCGCCCACAACAGTTCGTGCTGAAATGTGTCTGCCATTTGAGAAAGTAGGAAGCATTGATGTGGCTTCTAATGTGAGGGGAAGTTAATTGTTGAATCTAAAGGTTGGTGAAACTGGTGGACTTGTCATCTGCAGATAAGGTCCGTTTTGATCCAGTTTTCCAGGAGCAGCCCACTTGAGAAGAGATAATCAGTGGGGTTTTCTTTTTAAGGCACTTAAAGAAATATTTCAAAGTACTTCAAATTAAAGTGATGAACTTTTATCTGTTTACTTAACCGATCAGCCATAACATGCAGAACTACAGTAGTGCAATAGGGCGTTCTGTCTGTACCATAATTTGAGCCATTCATCTGCATAATGAAACCAAACGTCTAAAATGCCTTAAAAGGGGAAGACATTCAAACCTTTGACAGAGATCACCTGTTAATTAAAAACCACTGCAGATGATGCTTCATGTGGCTGCTTAAAATGCTGCCAAGTCTCACAGCAAATAGTCAGTCCTAAAAAAACCCAAAACAACCAAAATACCCAAATTGTCCTTCATTTCTGGTGAGCTGGTGCAAATTGTGTTCTAAGCCGACAGGAGCAGACCCAGTGTGGACAGGCTGTGACGTGTTGCACCTTCAGAGATGACCACTTGTTACAGCCATAACCTGGTTCTAACAAGTGGTCATTTGAGTTACTGTTGCCTTCCTATCAGCTCAAAGCAGCCTGAACATTCTCAGCTGACCTCTGGCATCAACAAGGTATTTTAAGCCAGAAAACTGCTGCGCACTGGATATTTTCTTTTTCTTTTTTTTTTATCTGGACAATTCTTTGTAAACCCTAGAGATGGCTGTGTGGCAAAATCCTAGTAGAGCAGCATTTTTCAGAAATACTCAGAACAGCCTGTCTGTTACCAACAACCACACCACATTCAAAATCACTTGTCTTCCCCGTGCTGATGCTTGGTTTGAATTTTAGCCGGTCATCTGGACTACGTCTGCATGCCTAATTGCACTGAGTTCGTGCAATTTGATTGGCTGATTAGATATTTAACGAGTAGCTGAACGGGTCGATTCAACAAAGTGGTGAGAGAATGCATTTACATTTCTTATGTCACGGTTTTTATGGCTTCAACGTTATGTTTCATTCTAGGATATAGTAACAAGATAAAAACACACAACACAAGATAAACAAAAACTTAAGTGCCCTTAAACATAGTTTATGAGTCAGTGAAGGTAATATGAGGTTTTTATGGTGTCACTCATCAAAAACCTGCAACATTTTCTCTAACACTTAATGTGAGCTCACAACTTATTTTTATATATCCTTTAATAAAACTCCCATGAGCTAAATACTGACCAATAAAATCTAATTAGTTCTAACCCACAACAAAAATGTTGAAGGAAAACAGGAACTGGATGACTTTTAAATGACTGCCAGGTGAATTATAAACCATGTGTACAGCCATCTGTGCAGCTTCACTTGTAGGATTTCTGTAACATACCATTACTGTTCACCGATCAGAGCCATACTTACAGTCTAATGTGGCCTTTAATTTAAAGCATTCCTCCAGTTTTCTGTTAGCTGAGAAGAGGAGTTGGCCATCAATTGGGGTCTAGGGTGCAGAGCCTCCCTGCTACTGTGGAGCCAGAGGCGGTCTGCTTGTCTCCACCCCAAGGAAAACGGTAACATCTCCTGGGTCTGAGGTCTGTACTGGCTCACTGCTTGATGGGCCCTGGCACCCGTGGCTTGGTCTGGCCCCTTCCGGGGGTGGGGGCCCTCAGGCCTCGGGCCTCTGGGCTTCAGGGCTTGGTTCACTCTGGTGCAGCTGGCTGCCGGCAGAGCCCACGGGCACATCACTGCAGCCCCCTCTGTCTTCTGCTCCATGGCTGCTGGGTGACCCCTCGTCTGGGGCTCTCCTCATCTCTTCCCAGGAGGTTGCTCCTCCGATGGTCCTCCTTTGGATGTCTGGGGCTTGGATCTCCTCCATGCTTCGTGACCTGGGGGACAGGGCTATGGCTCCTCACACCCCCTAGCAGATCATTACATGGAAAAACCTTTTGAATACGCGCGCTCATCCACACAGGTGTACACACAGGTGTGCACACATGGGTGTTCACAGACATAAACTACACCTTTTCTTGGCTTCTACCTAAGCACATTGTGCGCTGTCAGTCTAGCGTGCTGCCCAATAACATTCAATATTTAGTATTTACTGTTAGTTACACACCTGGATTATTGCGATGATGTTGTGTTTATTATGTTGCTCTCTTTTTTCCTTGTTTTATTTTCGTTTTTTCTCTCAACAGGTGAACCAGGTGATTTTGTTCTTTCCCTCTTCCCCTGTGTTTTTCTTTCCTTCGCTCTTTCTTTTTTTCTTCCTTTCCTATCCCCCAGTCATGTCTGTCCCATCTGTAACTACTTAAAAATAAATTAAAATAAATAAATAATAATAACAAATGTCAATCAAATGACCCAATATGGCAAGGCCATGATGATCCACTTGGTAAAGTAAAACCGTTGGGCATCTTTCTTGGCCTTCAGACAATAATTCTAATGGCTAAAGAAACAAACAGGACAAAAAATAAATAAAAAAATAAAGCATTCCTTCTATGCTTTTCATATCTTTCTGTCATGTAAATGAAATGTAGGCAGAGTGGTGGGGTGATATCCAGGGGCCTTTCTTTTCATTCTGGGTACACTGGCTTCTTCTCACAGTTTATTGGGTTAACTAGTGATTCTAAACTGGCTGTGTTAGGTGTGTAGCCTTACATTATACTGGTGACTTGTCTAGACCTTTTGCCCTATGACAGCTGAGCTAGGTCTTTCCTTTCCTTTCCTTTCCTTTCCTTTCCTTTCCTTTCCTTTCCTTTCCTTTCCTTTCTTTATAGAGCACTCTTCACAGGATAAGAACCACAAAATGCTCCATAGGGGCAGATATAAAGTGGTGGAAGGTCATGGTCTAAGTTTTAGATAAGTTCACTTAGGCTACATCCACACTAATGCGTTTCATTTGAAAACGCACCCTTTTTTCTCCGTTTCGCCCTCCCGTCCACACTGAGACGGAGGGAAAACGGAACGTTTTTGGAAACTGTCCCCGAAACGCATCAATCTGTAAACGCAGCGTTTTCGCGTAGTGTGGACGGCCAAAACGGAGCTTTTTTAAAACGATGACGTATGTTAGTCATATGATACAGTCATGTGACCACTTTAACCAAGATGGTCAGACGGCATCGTAGCGCAGTTGTTTTGTTGTTTTGTTTGCTCAGTTTCAGTTAATAAGTTTTTAGTGGCCGTGTTGAACATTAATATGTACTCATTTGTGACAACAACTCCACCTCATTATCATTCCATTTGACACATTCGGTGCTTTGTCTCGCCATTTCGCCGCTCGTTTTAAAGAGCCAGAAAGTAAATAAACAACACATGGAAATTACGCAGATCGTCTCGTCTAACATTTCACGCATGCGCGGCACTGGACGCGCAAAGGTGTGAAAAAATAACTCAAAACGATAGTGTGGACGGGGATCGTTTTTCCACGAAAGCTCCGTTTTCCAAAAGATCCAGACTAGTGTGGACGTATCCTTAGACTGGATATCCCTAATATGATTGGATCCAGACATTTGGTGTTTAAACCTTCTGTTTGTAACATGCAGCCAATAAGAGTAAAGTTTGTTTAAAGAGAGACAAGACAGTGGATGAATTGAGGGGTCACACCAAGGCCTGGAATAAGATAATGATTATTTTTAACTGTGAAGAGTGCAAACATACTCTGGCAGACTATAAGAATACAAACATGCATTGGAATTAGCATAATTTTAAATATGAAAAAAGTCTATTCAGTGTTCCCTGATGATAGCAGTGATGTGACTGAAACCCAGAACAGAGCTAATCTTTGTTTTTGAGCAGCAGTGTCATCACTCTCTTTTTCTTTTTAGTCTTCTCGACTTATTACTGTATACTCAGATGAGCAACAGGTGTTCATGAAAGCAACAAGAGTGTCACAACTAAGTTGGCACTCCAGGCAACAACCTGAGTCTCCAGCTGTGCAGTAGCAAGGAGTTAGAAACAAAAAGGAGAGGAAGATGAGCCTAACAGACTCTGCGTCATCGTGGGATTCTTCCGGTCAAGAGTCTGGATCCCTAATCCTCTTCAGTGTCACATTCAAAAGTAAAATGGTATTTTATAAATATGGAATCTTTTCAATTTATCAAAGCTCTCAAATGATCTACCTAATGCCCTCTTTTTACATCATTTAGTTTTATAGCAGGCTTGGGGACTGAGGTCATCGGGAAATGAACAGTCAGAATGACTTAATGACTGATATTTGAAAAGACAATGAAATACTGAACCCTTGAGTCTATAAAGCAGTGCTTTTATGACTATTTCTGTTTTAAAATTAAATAAATTTCATACTCGAGACTTTATATCAAGCCAGTTAATCATTCTACATTCCTTCATTTGTCCTTTTGGTAAAATTCCAAAGACTCAGCAGACGAATTTCAGCCTCTAAAAAGAGTAAAAAGTAAGCAATACACAAACTTTAAAACCAGTATTAAAAAACACCACCTTGCTTGTTACGTTCCCCAGGTCCTCTGTTGTTAATTGGCAAACAAATTAATGGTATAAGTTTTAAATTACTATATATTCATTAGTCCAGCTCACTTGCAGTGAGCAGTGTCTGCTCTGCCACACCTGTGACATTCACATTGGGACATTTGGCATCTGTCACATTCATATTATTAACTGCGTTATAAACTGTTAGATTCAATTGTAAAGCTGCCTGTACAAATTTTACTGGATGGTGTCCATCAGTTGATGGTGTCGTCCTGCACTCCATCAAAAGCCCAGCTCTCCTAAAGTGTTATAGCATGCTGGGTGGTGTTGTTCTCCCGCAATGTACTTCATGAATTCACAGCGTCCATTACTGCTCACATTTCACTGAAATATCTACAAAACATTAGCACATCTATTCTAGGTGTTCTGGGACTTTTAAGAGGATAGAATAAGAGCACAAGATAATATAACCTGGTTATGAAGTAACATCATTTATTACACATCATCAACTTTGAGCATTTTTCCAAACATGAGATTTATGCCTGATACCTAAAGAGGCCAACAGGTGGAACACAACTCAGCAGACAGATACTCAAATATAGATGGATGATTTCATGCCCTCCATTGTGCCCTCTGTTTGCAATCTCATCTGTCATTTCATGGTCCTACAGTGAAGAGCCAAATAAAGCATGAATAGTGTCCTGCACCTGGCACCCCAAGTATTACAGTCTGTGTTGTACCACAGGAAAATATCAATGGTAATCATTTGCACACTAAGTGAAAATCCACTGCTTTTCAACCTGGGCTTTATGTTACAATCTTTATGGATCTAAATTATTAATAGAGACAAAAAATGTTTGGAACCAACTAGCAGTCTCGAAACTGCTGCTTTGTGGTCCCGTGGGACAATTGTCCACTTCAAAGTAAAAGGGCTTGTTTTGTACCTAACAGGCTCTCTGGCTAAGATTGCTCTTAGACTAATATTTTGGAAAAAGAGCTTGAAAAATTGCAATCATCAATTATGTTCGCAGATGATTTGTTTTTTCTTTTTTTTTTATCCACTTCTGATGTGGCAGATGTGCAAAAAACACTGAGCAGGGAACCTTAAGCTTAACCTTAAGCTATCGGGCTGCACACTGTTCTGCCCACTGTATCTTTGTAGCTATACAGCCTATGCACCACCGCTCATCAGTGGTTGCACCGGGGATTTTAAGCATGACATTGCTGGACTGGATAGTGCTTATGGCTGCAGTTGTGCTGATGCAAGGCAGGCTAAAATCTAATCCTGCTTGGCTGCTACTGTGCATGTTCATATTTCTGCAGTATATGCTGCAAATATGTTGCAAAACCCATTGTGGTAACATCACCACACCTCAGCCGAAAGGTCTGCAGGTTCATTGTGAATTCAACTTCTCAGTAAAAGCCAAAACTTTTGGCTTCACATTATGCCACAGTAATGCAGGTTTGTGCTGATAAATATTAGCAGCAGTCTTACACATGAGCTGTGCAGGAAGCTCCGTGCTGCAACAGATTGGATCGGCATAAGGTTTGCTTTAGGTACAAATCCATGCATATCCACAGATATTTTTCACCAGGTAATATAAACCTAACAAATATGCCACTTATGAAATTATGTAGAAATCTGTCATTTATTCCTCTCAGAAGTATTCCATCATTTAGTGTTACGAAAAGTTAAAGCACACACAGTCACGCGCTACCTACCATTATTGCCACTGTGGTAGAGACATTTCTGCAGTTAAGGGGACGCTTGCGTATGCACATATGTCTGACGTGGTCTGACGAGGGACCTATAAAAAATAAAAACCAATTAACACTGGGACCTGCCAATGCTGTGTTACACCACTGACTATATGTCATTTTATTAGATCTGCACCATAGGACGGTGCAGAACGTGCAGTTTCATATACACAATCCCAAAACCCCCGCTAATAATAAATCATAGGCCCTTCTGGGAGCAATGATTGATTTCATCACAGTGAATAAAAGGCAGAATCAGCCTTGTCTCTATTCCTCACAACCCCTGCACCTCTTCCCGCTGTGCTCACTCTGCCAATTCTATGGAGCTACATAGTAGACAGCAGCGGGGAGTGTGTGTGCGTTTGCCTTTGCGTTCGTGCATTTCTGTGTGTATGTCAGTGGGAGTAATGAAGCAGGGGATG
>VUQR01032054.1:46196-96939 GCA_015108515.1 Hemichromis elongatus
TTTTAAATTCAGATAAATAAATGAAAAGAATTTGTTTTTGTGGCAGACTGCTAGTAAGGAAATACAGACAAAAAACACAAATACTACTAAGTTTTATGTAGACACAGTGCTGGCACACTGCTTGAGCTAAGGTGTGGTTTTTATGCTTGAATGAATAAGAGATTTGGGCATCTTAACAAGCTGCATTTTTTCACAGATTTCAAGAAAGTATGCAGAGTTAAGATTCACAATTTCAAGAAAATTTGTCTCCTTGAAAGCAAAAATATAACAAAAGTAATGGGGGGCTTAAGTCTTTTGCACAGGACTGTACACGTAGCACAGAAACACATAATTTGTCACAGGCAGATACAGCCTGCTGTTACTTCATACACATTCTCATTGGGATGGCTGATTAAAGAGTACCAAAGTAGTTGGCCACTTTTCATTGGCATTCAAGATAGTGTGTTTGTGTGTGTGTGTCTGTGTGTGTGTGTGAGAGAGAGAGCATGAAGCCATCCAACTACAGACAACCCGTACATATTCACTGGTGTCCAGATTGACTTGGTATTCCTCATGGCACCAGTCCTGAACGTTTCACTCACATTAGCAATGCTAATGCAGGGAAGCACTTGGGGATGGATTCATCATACCCACCACCGACATTCCCTGAGTTCTCCTGTCAAACATCTTTCACAGATTCTAGGAGTGTGCATGTTTGGCTCTCAGGCCCCTCTTCCTTGGAACCAGCTTCCAGTTTGGATTCGGGAGAAAGACACTATCTCTACTTTTAAGATTAGGCTTAAGATTTTGACCAATTATACAGTTAGGGCTGGACCAGGTGACCTTGAATCCTCCCTTAGTTTTGCCGCAATAGACGTAGGCTGCCGGGGGATTCCCATGATGCATTGAGTGTTTCCTTTCCAGTCATCTTTCTCACTCACTGTTTTAATAGACCTCTCTGCATTGAATTGTACCTGCTACTAATCGCTGTCTCTCTTCCACAGCATGTCTTTATCTTTGTTTTCTTCTCTCACCCCAACCGGTCGCAGCAGATGGCCGCCCCTCCCTGAGCCTGGTTCTGCCGGAGGTTTCTTCCTGTTAAAAGGGAGTTTTTCCTTCCCACTGTCGCCAAAGTGCTTGCTCATAGGGGGGTCATACAATTGTTGGGTTTTCCCTCTATGTACTTTTGTACAATATAAAGCGCGTTAAGGCGACTGTTGTGATCTGGCGCTATATAAATAAAATTGAATTGAATTGAATTGAATTCAGTATATGTCTCTGTCAGACATTTTAATAAGCTACAACCCTGTTACTACAAACGTTGGGTCACTATATAAAATGTACATAAAAACAAAAAAGAAATAATTTGGAAACCATTTAAACTACAGTAAAAGTAATAGAAAGGCAACTTTCCTTACTTTCATCAAATGATAAAAGTAAGGGAAGTTAGTGTTTTGTGTTATTTGTATTGTTTGTTTTTTTTAAATTTAAGGCATGCTCTGTGTGAACTTGATACCAGCGGTGCATTTCATGTTTCCAACTTTGTTGCATCAACTCTTCTTTTAACTCCACTACTGGAAGCGGAGAATATCAATTGATGTGTTTTGAAAAGTGAAATGTTTTCACATTCTTGCTTGATTTAAATTATTAGCTGCTCAAAACGTCTCAACCTCTTTTGTCATACAATAATGCTCAAAGGTTTTAGCAGTTTGGCACGAGGATGGTGCCAAAACTACATTTTCTGAAGCCTATAAAATCCAGGTGAGAATGTGCTCACGTTAAGCGGTTCTCTTCCGTGGATTTTAAACCAATTTCTTTAAAATGCTTTTCATTTTTCAAGCCTCGGTCCTCTTGCAAAACATACTACATGATATTAAATCTGACTGGTAATAACTGGTTTAGTTGGGGTGTTTTGCAAGTTTAATTATGGTAAATTATTGCAAAATTGATCCTTAAAGGGCGTCAGCTCTGTACCGTAGCTTTCAGTCAGCAAAGGAAAAGCTTTGCTGACTGAGCCCTTTTTCTTTTTTTGGACCTGGTTGTTTTGTGCAGGTGAAGCGATGAAACTTCACTGCTGCATCTGTCATGCAGGCTGATTGCATTCCTGGAGATAGGATAGCATTCTGGATGGGATTTTGAAGCCAGGGCTGTGTGATATCGATAGCGGGTGTGGTTCCTTCTGTGCATGCAGCCGCATCAATTTCAGTGCCACTGGGAGCAATAGTTAGTAATCAGTGACAGATTTCTCTTTGGGAAAAAGCACCAACTGAGTACTGTAAAGTCTACTTTTTAAATATTTGGTAACTTCCATATTCTTGTTGCTGACATTCACTGAGCTCAGCCAACGTCTTGTGTGTTACATAACGGTCAATTTATATGTTTTTCGAGCAGGGTTATTGTTACAAGGCAGCCACAAAGAATGGAGTCACGCTGCCAACTGAGTATGGATTAACAAGGATTTATTAAACTCAGTAAAAAACATGCTGTGTATCAGTGGTGTCAAACAGTGCATGGGTGGGTTGGCAGATGTTTGGGGCTTGTTGTTTGTGGAAAACTAAACTAAAATGACATGCAAATAGGAGAAGTATACGAGGTGACGTGGCACCATCACAGGAGGAGATCAGAACAGCAGTAGCAGTGGGGGGCAAGTCCATGAAAGGCGAGATTTAAACAAGACACTGGCCAAGTATACTGCAATTGTTACAATTTCTTACATCTCAACATTGGAAACTCCTGCAAAACAACGAACAAAACTACCACAAGAAGCTCTTGGGCTGTAAAAGGCATAAATTCCATTACCAAGACAGCTTTAAAGGTTAACTTAGTGCATATTTAAACAGGTTTTTTGGGGGGTGAAATCTGGACATTGCTTTATTTTACTACGCAAATATTTACTAAGGTAACCAGGGGCAGTCGTGGCTGGGGCGATCGTGGCTCAAAGAGTTGGCAGTTTGTCTTGTAATCAGAAGGTTGCTGGTTCGAGCCCTGGCTCTTACAGTCTCGGTTGTTGTGTCGTTGGGCAAGACACTTTACCCTACCGCCTACTGGTGTTGGCCAGAGGCGCTGATTGCGTGATATGTCTGTCAGTCTGCCCCAGATGGGTGGGTGGATGACTGTAATGTAAAGCGCTTTGGGGTCCTTAAGGACTAGTAAAAGTGCTATATAAATACAGACTATTTAACATTTAACCAAATTCCAAGTTGCTCATTGATGTCAGGATAAAAGGTTTACAAAACAAATGGATACACACACGGATGCCAATTTAAGCCAGTGATTCATGGTCTGTTGAATTCAGAGGCTCTGAAGGTTTTTGAGGGTTATTTCAGTTATCAGCCTCCCCCCTCAAACATGCACCTTTACCCTTTTCCCACAGTCTCATTTCTAATCCCTGTAAATACTGTATCTGTTTTTTCCTTAATACTCACACACTGGTGTTACACAATAGTGAATCGCTTGCTTTCATGGTCATAAAAACAGCCAATTACCGCTCTGTGTATTTGGTAGTGTGTTAGCCATTTTTTTTTGTTAGTATTGGTAGTGCAGCACATTGTGCATCTCTTAGGAAACGCAAAATCCCTGTCTTCATTTTTCTTTTTCTTCTTTTTTTTTGAATGCTATATTCTAGGACACCGCTAGTAATTTACCTCACATTAAGCAAACATCTATTATGAAGCTCGACAGACGAGCCACCTTTTGAAACTGGATGAAATATCACGAGCACACAGATGTCAGGGATGCGCAATTACTTGCAGCTCCTCGTACGCAGGAGATTTGAATACTGCACATTGAAATTCAGCTTACAAGGATAGTGACCTGGGTCATCAGACACTGTGTGTTTTTTTAACGGAGGGTGTTTTGCATTAGCTATACCAGATTTAAACTCACAGCAGGAAGGTTACTTCCTGTATTTTCTGATGTTGCAGTATGCACAGTGGCACAATTTTTGCTTTTTTTGCTTTCACACACAGTTTTCATTCAGTTTTTTATTACATGTTTGTATTATAAAGTGAAAAACAGTCACAGGGATTTCATAAGTTTTGAATGCTTTTATTGGCAAAAAGATACAAATTTACTTTTGGCAGCGGTGTCTAAGCCAAAACCTTTAGCCAACGACTTCAATTACACCCCGGAGAGGTTGATCCTGCAGCCTTTGCTGTATTAGGGACTGCAGGTACTGTCTTAGTGTGGCCACCGTAACAAATTATTTGAGAAATTATATTTCAATCTTAATAACAGACAAAATGTCCAAAGTCAAATACTTGAACAAATCCAGTTCCTTAATAGGTCTACGGTAATGATTTCTTTTTCAAAATTATAGCAATTTGCACACCTCGATAATAACGTTTCATTCAGAATGGTTCCAAATTGTGAGGTTCAGCTTGTACTTTTCAAAGTCAACTGCAAGACATTGTTGGAAAGTGACAAACCAAGACTAAGAGCAACAGTAATTGCAAACTACAATATATTTGAGAAATAATCCTTAACAGGTTTTTGCCTGTATTTAGCTTTTTTACAGGTTTAAGCCATTTGTCTCACATTAACCAATTCTTATGGGGATTATATCACAGACTGGAGTAGAAACGTTTTTACACAGAAATGCATACCTTATGCACCGCATACAACAAGTCACACTGAATATCAGCTAAAAGAAATCTACCTATATGTTCTTACGTTTGAAATCATCTAAGCTGAATGTCTACCCTCATTTTCACGTCCTTCCTTTTTTGTTACATTACTCCGTGGCATCTTGCAGCTTTGAAATACTGGGGTGAGAAAAAAAAAAAAAAACACCTTTGATGTTGCATTGCAAAACTTCAAAGCAGAGCGCTGCTGTAATTGACCTTGAAGTAATTAGGCACTGAATTGTTGATCCCGACATCAGTTTTTACAGTGTAAAGTACTGTTGCATAAGTTCAGAGTTCTGCTGTGTGATTGCATAGATAGATAGATGGACATGTGTACATTTATATGCAGAATCAGCAAACCTCTCTGAGAGTACCGCTGCTATTGAAGTGGCCTCAGTGCCATTAATGAACCTTCGGGCACAGGGACAGGAATGCCGGCCAAAGACATTGTGAGTGTGTGGGTGGCTCATGCGTGGCCACAAGTAGCGTGCACAGATTTGTGTGTTTGTGTGAGAGAGAGAGAGCAGTATCTTGTGTGGCCAGTGGGGTTGTGGAAGCTGCAAGCCAGCGATAGCACTGGCCTCTGTTGTGCTCTAGCTAATCTACTGAACTGCAAGGCATGGGCGAGAAGCGGTGAAGGGGAGGGGGGTCAAGGAGAGGCCTCGTCCTTTCAGGGAGCTCAGCCCAGCAATCTGAAGCACACTCCCTGGCTTTGTGCACTCCTTCTCCGTTCCCCAGACTAATGTGGAACAAAACACAGGTGATATGATCCTGGAAAGCCAGCCCCGTTGTGTTTCACACTACCAGTGTGCCACCTTAGATAAGGGAATAAGGAAAAGTTAGAGCTGTGTTCAGTGCGAGGCGAAGTGATGCAATGTTAGTCTCGCCATCATATATTTCTGTGCTTAAGGGCTTTATTTTTTCAGCCATGCTGTGTCTCTTGATTTGTGTTTGTGTAATCATTTCCAGAGGCAGAAAAAGTTAAAGCTGGAGGTTTGTTTTTAGCTGGATTAAATCATTTTACTGGCAAATCCCGTGTGATTAGGGTGGTAAACAATTGCCTTTAATAAAATGTGGGACTGATTAAACAAATGAAATTTGTTCCTTTCTTAATTCAATCTTAGCTGTAATGCCCTAGGCTTAAAACTAACCTTCCAGCTTCTTAAAAAATTGCTGAAGATAATTACGCTCTAAATCCGTCAGATTCTGTAACATATACTCCATCCAGTGTTACAACAAAGAAAGTCTTTATTTATTCTGATCCATTCAGTTTATTAAGATCCACATCACATCAAAAGATTATTCTTGCTTATCACAGAGTATCCTTGATTCCTCTGCGGCTCACTGAATAGAAGTGGCATCTGCCATAGTAGCTGCAGCAAAGCATTTAAGCTCATACAATGATCATTAAGCCAAGGTTGAAATCAGTCAAGGACCTCTACTTCTGCCCACTCCCCGCTATGTCTGCTGTGCCCCACAGGAGTAGAGTTCAGTGATTAAAATGTCTGTAATTACTCCACCTGCGTGCACATAGTTGCATGTCTGCGTGTGAGCACGTGTGGGTGCGAGTGTTCAGGAAAGTGTGTTTATAAGAGTCTGTCCGTGATAGTGTTGTTAGCAGAAGGACACCTTCAATGTAGCCCCTGCGGGGAGAGAGTTGTGTAAGTGCTCCCTGTGTGAAAAGTGTTGGATAATTTGACTCAAGGCACTGGCACGCGGAGAGGTGTGTAAGCAGTTTGTCAGCAGCCAAGTATTTCCAACGCCTCTATGTGTGTTCATGTGTACGTGCTTGATTTGACCAATCGGCCGCAAGATTAAATTCATTGACAGGTAAAAGCTCGTAGCATTGATTATGTTGTTGCAGCGGAACGCTCTGCTGGAAAGGGTTCGGTCTTGGTATTCATGTGGAAGCTGTTTTAAAAAATACCACAAGCCTAATTATTGCTGCAGCACCCCACCCCATAATGCACCTTACCACACTGCAAAAATTGCTTGGAGATGACTCATGGAACACATCTGCCAACCTCTTTATGGGGTCTCATTTATACTAAAAGTCTACATATGCACAGTAGTTAAAAATGGCATGTGCCAAGAAAAGATATCAAGACTTAAAATTGTGCCTACAGCACAAACACAAGTACAAGAAATATCCCTTTTAATAAATCACAGGGCACCTACAAATGTCAGCCTCCTAGTGCTCACCTCCAACCGTTAATATATAAATTCAAAGAAATGAGGCGCCTGGGCTTTTTTTCGCCACTTTATCCTGTGAATGTGATATGGAGCAATTATGCAGCAGATCTAAATTCTACTAGCTTCACTTCAGCAGCTCACTGCCTGTGTCACCGGCCTCCCACATCTACCAAAAGGTTCATGCACCTGTGTGAGTTTCTGCACAGCGTTTTCAATCTCACAGCAAGTTTGTTTTTAAAATTCTAATTTTTAGCATGGCAAGTGCTTTTCACCACTTTCAGGACCTGTTTTATTTTTTTATTTATATGCATGTATGTGCAGGACACCTCACCTCAACCAAAAGGACACAGAAGATTCGCCGTATATGTGCTGGTACCAGGTACCACGGGACCACTGTTTTAGCAGCACAAACACACCCAAACCAGGTAGACATTGGTGTTGGCATGGTTTATTTCATAGTTGCATATATTCGGTGGAAGAATATTGAGCGTACGTGGTTGCATAAAAAAGGTAAATGAGAGAGATTGTTTTTAAATTTACTAACCTTTTGTTTTGTTTTTTTTATCACACATACCCACTCTCTCTGAAGTTTAACTTCTTTGGACACTTCAAAAGCCGTCTACAGTCGGACTGAGCGTCTCTTAAATGGTCTTAAGTTATTGCGCTGAATGCCCTCAAGACAGTTTGGTGCTGAAGCCTCTCTGAGAGCTGACAAAGTGGCAAAAGAGAGACAAAGAGGCCTTGATTGAAGTGGCAGAGCCGACGCAAACACAAACACATTGTGATCGAAAGGTATTGTTTCAAAACTGCTCGCTTATGTCAGGGTGCATTAAGATGGTAGTCTGCACACAGCTTGGTTCTTTTGTCTGCTGAAATTACCCGCTGGCTCGGTGTGTGAGTCTGTATGTGTGTGTGTATGTGTGTGTGTGTGTGTCTATGCTGATGAGGTGGGCTCAGTGTAACCTAGTTATAAAAGCAGTGGCAGTACAGTGTGACTATGTACCTGCCTATTATTGTTTCATCCTCGCTGCTTTCATCTTGCGGTACATTTACGTGTGCACGTGACCATGTCTTGTCAAAAACAGAACAGCTGTCTGCAGCCTTCTAATGTAAAGCTGAAAACGCTGTAGCCGTCCAATTGCATGTATTAAACATTTTCCCCATTTGTTCAAATGGGATAAAAGTACTAACTATGAGTGTGGAAGTGCGGAAGAGATTGGATTTTTGCTGAATTTATTTATACCTTTAAAGAAATAACAGGCAGCTTACACATGTAAAATATCTGAAATGTATACATGTAACGGTGTCAAAAATTACAAATTGTTTTTATTACACAAAATGTGTTCTAAACCCCAAACTGTTCCTGGTATACCTGACTTTTAGGACTTCCAAGTCTTCATTATCAGTTCTTTGGTGCAACTCTATGAATTTGGCCTCTCCCCTTTTCTACAGTTCCCCCGTGGGAGGGCTCAGTCTCATTTCTTTTCCAACACTAATTATATCTTTATCCACCCTGATGTTTCTGATTGTGTGATATTAGTTCATTGTTGTCATAATTACATTGTCAAGTATGTCAAAATGTGTGTTGGTGGGGTTTTTTTTTTAACTCGTTTCAAATATGTTGCATGTAAGTTTATTTTTATGGTTAATGTAAAAATAAATACGACCCCTTTTCTACAAGGAGCTGATGCGGGCAAGTTATTTACTTGGAGGCCTTTGCTTCTTACCTTTCATTGTCAGACACAACGCAGGAACACACCAGTAAAATTTGCAAATGTAAATGCATACAGATCACAACTGTACGTGTTGTCAGGAACTACATCATGAAGAGGCAGGTACACATATGAACTCTCACACTAACTACCTCTCCTACATTATATTTCAACCTCCATCAGTCTTTACATTAGATTGCTTGCATCCTCTTCTATACTTCTGCTCCTTATCACTACGTGAGATTGACTTAAATTAGCTGAGAGCTGCTACAAAAGAGGTTGAGAAGGCAAGGCTGGAGAGTGAGGGACATAGAAATGAAGATCATGATAATTATGGTCCTTTGGATAATCTTCTTAAATTAGAACGAAAGTTGAGCAAATGATCTAATGATGGATATGAAAGGATTGAAAGGATGGCATGAGACAAATTCCCACAGCTCTTTTGGCCATCCCTTAATTCCAAAGAAGCCCTTTGGAGGTGTCTGCTGCAAATATAATAAAACAATAAATAATGCAAATAAAAAATTGTCATAAAAGCTGTGTGGTTTGAAAATGTAACCGAACTCACAGGAAAGTATGCAAAAATGCTTTTGCAGTTAAAGTGGAACACTTGCTAAGTCTGCACCAGATGCAATTTATTAAACCCAGACTATAATAAAGGGCTGTATATTCAATATTAATCCAAGTGTAGGCGTGCGGCACAAAGAATCCTGTCAGAGAGAAGTGGGAATTGAGATCTTTATTAACGACATTCAAGATATTTTAATACGTTTTTTAAGGTATTCAATTGTAATTCAGCTACGATTTCTGAGGTCGCATCAGAGCACAGAAAGTAGAAAAATGAAAGTCGGGGGGATCGTAAACTATACTAAACTAAAGGAAAAAGAAGTGAAAAAGAAAAATGTGTGTGTGTGTGTATTGGGGGGCGGGGTGGTGGTGGTGGTGGTGGGGGGGTAAATGGAGGAATATTTGTGTCTGTGGGCATGTGCGTGAGTTCAGGTGAAAGAATCCCGTCGGCGCTGAGGGTCTGCAGGTGTGGTGCAACTGATGTGATCAGACCCAAGACACCAGGAGGATTAGTATCTGACCACCTACCAGGAGAGAGCCCACAGAGATGAAAACCAGATACAGCGAGAGAGAGAGGGAGGTAGAAAAAGTGTGAGAAGGGCAGAAAAAGGAAGCAGGAATGTAAAAGGAAAATGTAAAGGCAAGATAAAAAAAGTTCAAAGAAAAGGTGTTTTAAACTGTTGAATATGTAATTACATATAAAAAGGACACAATATGTAAAAACATGTTGTTGTGGGATTTGATATGGCACAGCTACACAACATTAAATATATAATATTATCCTTAATGATAGCATTGCATTCTCATTGTGACAATTCTCTCCATGTTCAGATGTCGGCTTCTTTAGCCCAGCGGTCCCCAACCTTTTTTGCGCCATGGACCAGTTTATCTCCGACAATGTTTTCACGGACCTTTAAGGTGTCGCCGATAAATACAACAAAAGAAAAAAAAAAGAAAATTTATTCATAACACACGGGAAAAGACACAGGGAAACAGAGTTAATGATAAAAACAATAAATTTTAATGATAAAAATCAATAAAAACACTGAAAACCGAACCTCAACTCTTGCGGCCCGGTACCAAACAGGTCACGGACAGGTACCGGTCCATGCCCCGGGGGTTAGGGACCGCTGCTCTAGCCTACACTAAAGAAGCTGACACCTCGTGTCCAACACTAGGCCGATCTACACTGGCACTGGCATTGGAGTGATACATCAGTCATATCACGAGGAAAGGAAGAGGAAGGAAATCCCTCAGACAAACGTGGACCCCAGTGCAGAGACGGAGATCCCTGTCACAGTCGTTACAGAGAGCAAGAAGAATAACCAGGTAGCTCATGCAGTGGTGAAAGTGGCGTTGCAGTCCCGACTGGTGCTGGATCTTCAACATTTGTTAATGTCAAACCGTTACTGGTTATCATGGCAGACTGATTATTTTTTGCTGCTTTGAACCAAATTTCCCCTAGTGGGACAATTAAAGGATTATTCTATTCTTATCCTTCTTATCTACAGCCAATATTCAGACTTTTGGGTAATATATTCAGCATTTAATAAGATATTTTATTGAAAATTAAAAATACATCAAACATGAACTATGATAAATGTCTGGATATAGTAAACATGTTGCTGTTGACTGTCAGGTCAAGATATGGACATTTACATCTCAGATCCCCCCCCCAAAAAACAGTTTCCAAATGTATGAAGAGCTGAAATGTGGGTTTTATTGTGTTAACTAATAAATAAATCATAAATCACAACACACTGCTCTCTCCTCTACACAAGCCGCCTTTGTAAGCTAAGTATTGGTATTGATATTGGCAATACTGGCCCTGTATTTACTTTTTTATGGGAAATCTGCAGCACTACACTACACCACAGATCCACACGGGCGTCTTTTGACAAATTCATATTGTAATGAGGCAAAAGTGTTTTAATCTGAAGGCTGCTGCAGAGTAATGCACTCAATCAGAGATTTGTGTTAACCTCAGGAAACCTCAAAGACCAGAGAGCAGAAAATCCTCAGTGCTTAAAGTGAAAGGATCAGAGCTATATGATTATAATTACTCTCAGTATTTCAAGTCAACCTGTCACATCCTTCGTTATCTGCCTTCATCTGTTGCCATCCTAACCCTTTTACTTCCTTTCTAGTCTTCATCACACTCGTCTACACTTTGCTAATGTTTTTTATAGAGGAAGAGGATATATTGTAATACTTTATTGGTTTCTTTTTCACTAAATCAGCCTCATCGCATCATTCTCCCCGTTTTCGCTCCGAAACATTGAGCGCCCACTATTTCTGTGATTAACCTCCTTCCCTTCCTCCTTTGCCTTATTCTAACCTCCTCACAGCTTCATGAACACTGTTTTTCCTCCCTGATCGTCTCATTCCACACAGCCTTTCAACCACATCATTATACTGTCCCTGCTCTGCGTGAGAGGAGAACTGAGGGAGCATTTAACCAATGACTGGTTGTAATTAGAGCCAGTGACCTGCTGAGTTGGTGTCCAACTCTGCCCTTAGCCAGCTTTGACCACTATGAGTTGCACTGCAAACAAACAGTGGAGAAAAACAGGTGCTAAGGATATATAAGTACTGTGGATGAAGGTGATTGTTTAATGGTTTCTCATCATCGAGCGTGGACACGCAGGGCTGATGCACAGTAACGTGTGCAGACGCTCAATGAAAGTTGCAGAGCCACAAGCGTGCATTAGCAAGCCTGACAGAGCTCATTTAAGTGTGCTGGTGATGAAAGGAGTACACAGCCTCGTCCCACTGAGCTTTGTGAAAACGTTGTGACAACGCAGAGTGATCCACTTAGGAGGTGCATAGTGTCCCTCGGGGTGCAGCCTTCCCTGGTGGATCTCTGCAAACTAAGCACTGCATTCATGTTCCCGCATTAACCCAATGGTATACATGGAGGATGCCAGGAAACGCTGATGAATTGTTGTGGCCGCAAAATAAAGTTGGGTGGTGGAAGCGTGTCTGATGTGAAACATGCTTTGTCATCATGTAAAGCTGAATGTTAGTGTGCGTTTGATTAATATTTCTTGCCTGTGAGCCACGTGCAGTCGCCTTGAGTGATCCTGAAAAGAACGTCACCGTCTCAGTCAGTTCATTTTCCTCTTTTAATCCTCTGTCACTTGTTTTCTTTCAGTCTTCCTATTGCTTTCTTTGTGTGCCTTTGCTATTTCTTTTCATTACCAGAGTCTTCTTGTTATTGCATAACCTTTATATGTTCATTTCTCAGATATATCAAGGTAAATATTTGCTGTACTTGCACAAATTAGTCAACATTGAAAAACCACAATGTTGAAAAATGTAGATCGGCATTGCTGTTTTCCAACGGTAATAAACAAAATCTGCTCGCTAACACCTCAAAACCTCACTAATTAAAAGTTTTTATTGTCGTGGAAATCAGATTTTAAAATGTTTGGATGAAGTCAATCTGATGATTTCTCTGAACGACCCTTGGCCATTTCATTAGTAAATCCATGTAAAAAAGAGAAAGCTGCTGTTTTTACAGTTTATTGCAACCAAACAAGATGTTCCATGATAAAAAATTGTGTTTAGTAGCAGCTTTTAGGAGCTCTCTAAATTACAGTAAAGTTCTTGTAGCTGGATCTTACAGCATGACATAGTTGTTTTACATTGCAGTCCCCTTTATCCTAAGGTAAGTGTTCCTACTGCTAGAAATAATAATAAACTGTCTAGAGTTACTGCCCACCATAATTTCCGCGAGCAGTATAATAATGTAAATTTTGCTAAAGTGCTGTAGATGTACTTATGTACCCACTCTATTCCTTTTGTTGAATGTTCTCAATGATCATGTCCTTCTCCATGTACAATAAATTAACTTTGCTTCTGTCATTAGCTGTGCCATCTCGGCTTTTGGCGTGGCTGCCTTACTCCTTGCACAGTACAGCTGACTGGTGCTTTGTTACTGCTGTATTCAACATTTTAATAACCTCTTAAGGGGATCAAGATGAAAGTTGGCCAGACTTGATTAATAGCTAAAGGGATTTTGGCCATGGTGGCCCATTGCTTGTTGAACTTTGAAGTTAGCTAAAACACTGTTCTTGATTACACAAATACTGGGAACCACATCACACGCATCTACAATAATCATACACTCATTACAAGTAAACAGTGAAAACACTGCTAGATTAATGAACTTGAAACAGAAGCATTTACTTAATTGTGCATAGTCCATACTGCACCTTGGGCTGATATCATATTTTATGCATACGTACTAAATTGAGAGCTGATATTCTATATGAATTTGATCAAATGGTTTACGATTGGTGACAGGATGGTGGCATGGCATTTAGCACCATTGCCACCTAGCAAGAACGTCCTGATTTGAATTCCACCATCAAGGTGGGATCTTTCTGTGCGGAGTTTGCATATTCTCCCTGTGTTTGTGTGCGTTCTCTGCAGGTACTCTGGCTTCCACATGCCAAAGACATGCAGTTAGTGGGGACAGGTTAATTGGCAGCTCTATATTGCCCATAGGAAATGTTTGTCTGTGTCTATGTTTTAGCCTTGTGACAGACTGGCGACCTGTCCAGGGTGTAGCCTGCCTCGCCCTAAGACAGCTGGGATAGGCTCCAGCAACCCTGACAAGGATAAGCAGGAGAGAATGGATAGATGGGTTACAGTTGGACCTGAGCAAAGTGAGACGCAGGCTTGACTTAGACCCCAGTCACACAGGCCTAGAGACCAGCCAGTGATTGGTAGGAAACCATTAGGTGACTGTGAAAAATGTGCATTCCTCAAGTGGTTGCTAGAAGTTACTATCAGCTGCTAGGTGAAATCTGTCACAACGACGTATAAGCTGATGCATTGAACTCCTCCTGTGATTGATTTTGTTGCTAGCAGATTCCCGCCCTCACCTGTAGTTTGTTCGGAAGACACAGTTTTTCTGCAGCTTTTACTTTGAAGGTAAACGTTCTCCATTTACACTTTTTCAAGGTCTGTTGTTTCTTAGTGGTTATTTAGAGAGTGTTTGCAGACAAATCTGCCTCTTTCATGCAAACAACAAGCAACTGCAACGATCTGCTTGCAACCAAGAGGTTTTTGCAGCAGCACTTTTTTGTATCATCCCAAACAACCATGCACCAAAAAGTCTGGGAACAGTTATATTTCCCTGGGGACTGAAGCTTGCCAGGGGCTTGCTAATCAGTCTCTAGGCCTATATTTAATTTTAAAAAGACCAAAAGAAATACTGTATGTCTTCAGTATAGCTGTATTTCTGCAATGATTCACTGTTGTAAGTATTTTAAAACAATGTTTTGCAGTGGCATTTTTTCTCACCTACATATAGCGTCAAGCTAGTCTTCTCCTTGATCTCACTTGTGTTTCATCTATTTAAGTCTATAAAAGTCTTTTTGTCTTCTTTCCAGAGGACAGGAGAATGAGATGTGTTCATCAAGGTTTCTGTGCGACACTTGTTGTGTGCCAGCGGTCACAGGGGGTGCAAGGGCACAGATGGCAGCACAGGTGTGGAGATGCCACCACATCAAGCACAGTCATCGGCCCCATCCTAAACACACTCTGGTGTGCTTCCTTTTCCTAACACTCGCACACTATGAGTTTCTGCATTGGGCTTTTTTCCCCCCAACATCTGACAGGAAGCTTAGCCGTCAGCAGCACTGTCCTGTTAATAATTAAAACCAAAGTGGAGTCTGAGTGGCCATAGCTGTGACGCATTAAACATTGGTGCTGAGAGTAAGTGCGTCTTTTACTGTAACACGTACCAATCCCCTCTGTCCTGCTTTACTTTCACATCAGCACTCTGGATGACAGCTTTCTCAAAGCAGAGATTTTCTAGACTTTTCCTTTCTCTGGCGTATCACTTGTTTGTCATTTGAACTGGTAAGAATGGAGGAGTAAACAAAACGAGACAGCCTGAATGAAAGGCATAGAATAGAGCTTAGAAAGTGACAGCTCTCCAGCTTGACATTTAAATATTTTGGATTCATCTTGGAGCGCATATGTTCTTTTTGTTTGTGTTCCCTTTTTCCCTGAACAGTGAATAATGCACCATGTCTCTGTAAGCTGCATCTGCTTGAACAACAAGTTTCCTCACTATCTGTATTTATTACAGTAAATTTAATCTGTTATTAATTATTCTAAATCTATAGAACATAATTTACTGCAGGTTGAATGAATTTCCAAAACTTGTTTTCTTGGTACTTCCTCTCAAGGCCTCGTTAGTATCATTTAACATATTTTTGACCCTGACTGAGGTAACAAGTCTTGTAAAGTATTGCATGTGTACAGTAGCTGCATTTATAAGCCAGTGTACTGGATTAATTACCTAAAAAGAGTGCTCTTCATGCTGAATTCCTAAGAGAACTGGGTGATTTGGTTCATAATGAGGCTCACTCATTACAATGACAAGTCCTCACGGCTCATCAGCCTGACTTTGAGAAGGAAAACTCAAGTGCGGCGTCTGCAGCGTTAATATAAGCTTCTATCAACATCACATTAACAGTAAAAGATCACTGAGACGGAGTCTTGGAAGTTCGAGTTTTTAGTTAGACCCATTTTTATCACAATATGTGTGTTTAAAACACATTTAAAGCACAAGACGATGTATGACTGTAGCAATAAAAGCTTTTATGTGTGGCTTAGACATACTGTCAAACACCAAGTTACACAAATCTGGTGATAATAATGGTTTTAATGCATGCAAGCAAACAGTAACCCAGTACCAAGTGAACTGAAATATATAAAAACCGGTTTCTTGAATGCGGAGCCTAATGATGACTAAATGTCTCCTACCAGCTTGGTGGAAATAAGACGCTACAAACAAAATATTACCAGTTCACGAAAATATATTGGAAGGAAGAAGAAAAGGGGGCAATTTAACCACCAAGCTGTTTTCCCTTCATCACAGACAAGTTCCCAGGCTGAAAGAATAAAGGAGGCAAATTCACCCGATGGCCTAAGTGCGTAAAATGGCCCGTTTGCAGAGACATGTTCTCAGTGTGAAGTCATTTAGAACAAACGGAGACCTTTAAAAATGTCCGTCCACCTTCATAAAAACTAGATTAAACACCTTGTTTTGGTGGCTGTAGGCACTGGGCACCTTCAGAGGAGAGCATGTGTTTGTGTCTCCTGCAAAGTTAAAAAGATATTCTCATTTCTACTTCGTCAGTCAGTCTGACCCTCATCTCCTTTTTACCTCAATCTTTCAGCCTCACTTGTTTCTAATGCAGCTCCCATATATATCTGCCTGTCACGCCTCTGGCCTCCAGAGATGTTTATCACTGCGCTCTGTATGTGCACATAAGCTTTAAATTTATGGTCTCACACAGCAGCTGCAGTAGGAGTTATCATAGAGTTCCACTTGCTATACAGGAAGAATAGTTGTATTTCAATCAACCAGACAGAAAAACAGATTCCTAATAAAGCGTTGCTGTTGCGAGGGAGTAGGTCAGATCAGTAATATTACAAGTGAAAAGGTCCAGTCTGAAGATCTGGTTCGCAGTAACATACTGAATATTTCTTGTCCTTATTTATTTTTTTCTAAAACACAAAATGTCCTACTTTCAAAACTTATACTTTTCTTAAAAAAAAAAAAATATCCATGAGAGAGATTTTTTGAGAAAATTGATTGCAACATTTACTCCCCACTTAACCCAACGCACATGTCCATATTCTTTGCCCTTCACTGACTTCAGTTACAATTCGCATTGTTACGTCCCCGACGAAGGAGGTCTAGGGGTGTGTGTGGGGACCGGTAACAAATGGGTCCGGAATGGAATGAAAAGGAAACCAGACAGAGGCATTCAGTATATATTATTGTTTTATTACAAATAATCTTAACTTTAAGAGCCAGCAGCGCCGCTTTATCTATAAAACCAAAAGAAAGAAGAGGTCAAAACAACAAAGGAAACAACCAATCGGACAAAAAAGTCCACACCACGAGGAGGCACATCCGGGGTCCCACAGTCCCAACCTGTCACTAGCAACCGCTAGCGTTACTGCTGCTGAGGCCCACAAGCCCACACTACTCACATGAAGCAGCTACACTCCCCACTGCTTCCACAACTCCACACCACAGGCTGGACAATCACACTATAGGACCTCTTTCAACACCTAGAACACAATGTAGAGAGGGTAGAGGGGTGGCGCAACAGAGGAGGAGGCGGAGAGAGACCACCACCACAACCACACCAGGACAGCTTCAGGAGGCCCTGCTAGGGCCGAAACACACACTGATATGAATTCAGTTTATGCACATTATATAAAATCTATAATGTATCTGTGTTTGACAGCATACTGGAATTTTCCTCAGTTAAACTGTTATATCCAACTTGGGGGGGGGCATACTGCAAAGTGTAAGTACAACAATAACAAATTATCATGTTTAAAGATAATAGAGAGAGGATTGCCTATTGCATCCAGCAGATTATCTGTCACCTGACTATAACATGTTTATAGAATATTTTTTATTTATTTTTGGCACAGTACAAATATTCTACCAGACTTAGTTTAATGCGTATTTTGGTTTATAGTCACTGGACCCCAAATGATGTGCAGATGACAATAAAATTGATTGCAGTTAATTGTGGAAAATCCTGACAGATTAAAACGTGTACGATATAGAGTAGCATTAAAACTCTGAGCGAGTACTTTATGCTTTTACAACCTCTTTAACATACTTTTATATACGTGGATTAGCCTTCTGCTGTCTTTTGCAACACTCTCTCCATTTGGCTGTTTTTTGTCTCCAATAACTCCTGAAAACAAATCTGTGGGTGTTGTGCAGCTAAATATTTCTGTGTTTCCTCTGTCTAGACGCTAACTCTGTCTGGCTCCCCATAGAGCTGAAGGTGGCATACAAAAGGTTTATCAAAGCTTTTATAATCTAAATGGAGACGAGGTTGATGAGAGTTGATTGCATTGGATCACACAGACAAAAAAAAAAAAAACAGAACTGAGAGAACTGGACTTGTCTTTAATTCGCTGGGTATTCATTTAACAGCAACCAAGGTGGATGGCAAGAATCACATGACATACACCCACATTAAAATAATTTGCCTTTGAAATGGCCACAAACTTTAGTGATATCCACATGCCCCTTTATTAGGCTATGGGATTATATCAGAAGTTGAAGTTTCAGAGCTCTGTCATGTAAAATAAATATATTTATTTTAGGGTAATATATTTCTTTTATTGCTTGTGCTTGTGATGCAGCATTGCTCTCTAGTGTTATTTGCACCAACAGTGTTGCATTTTACTATGATGTTCTTTTTAACTGTTTGTAAGATAATGCCTCTGACTGGATTAAAAGGCGTTAAGCTGATCAATTTTGTGATGAAGAAGAGTCAAACTATACCAATATACCACTATCGTGGTAAAGAGAAAATTGAGAGTAAAAGCAAAGCTCTCAGTTTATCAGTCAGTTTATGTCTCTACCCTCACGTATGTCACGAGTGACCAAAAAGAACGAGATCAATGATAAAAGCGGCGAAAATGAGCTTTCTCCGAATGTTGGCTGGCCTTTCTCTTAAAGATAGGCTGAGGAGTTCAGTCCCACCAGGAGGTGGCCCTGGGGCAGCCCCAAGAAACACTGGAGAGATTATATCTCTCCACTAGCCTTGGTATTCCTCGGGACAGGAGGTATCTGCAGGAGAAAATGGATGGATCGATGGATTTTGTTTTCCAAAAACAATAATATTTATTCAGCAATATTGTACATGTACTCAAAATGTTATGTACTTAAACAGTTATAACCTGTCATTGTAATGTACTCAGAAAGTACCTCAAATTAGCGTACTCATAGCTCAAAACATTTGAGCTGTTGTGTTTACAGAAAAAAATTAGCGAATGAGATTCAAACATGCAACCACTACCAAAAACACCAGTACCAGAACCAGTAAAAACATGATGCTTCCAGCCAATTCTAAAATGAAAATTTGAAGATAACCTGCTCCCGATCGGGTTATTTGTTCAGCACAAGTGACCATGGTGATTTAGCCAGGTAAGACAATAGCTACTTACATGTCACAGAAAACTCTGACTTTAATCTGAAGCTAGCTCGCTAACCCCATTATCTCCCTTTGTAGGCCGTCCCCCTGTTATCTCGAACTGGGCTTTCAGGTTTTGTCAAGCAGTCTAACACAAACAACGCCTCGCTCTGTTCAGCTTGTTTTTCAGTACACTCCTCTGAACTATCTGTACACATAGGGGTGATCCGTGATTCAGCACAGGTGGAAACAATCAAATAAAGGTGAAACAAACAAGGGGGGGGCACACAGTCACAAAGCAGATAGTAAAAGAGACAAACTTCTAAACTAAACCAAACATGCAGATGCTTATAGCAGTAAACCACTATTATGACTTACAGCACCTCCAGCAGGTCTGTTCTGTTACCTGTTTTGTTTCCCCCTGGTTTTTCTCCTCTCTGTTTTCCTCATGTTTAACCTCTGTCCTCCTCCCTCCCACCTCCCCCTCACTCACTCCCTCCCCTTTTTCTATCTCGCCTCCAAGCCCTATCGATTTCTTCGATTGTGGCAGGTGATTGTGGGGGAGCGTTATTTGCCATGAGATAATTGTCCCATCACTGGCACTGTGATGAGTGCTCCACTCCCTCCCTCGGCTTATTTATTTATTAATGCAGTGTGTCACCTGATCCACACTCAAGCGGGGGAGCTGTGCTAGGTTAAACAAGTGCAGAGCCATCCCTTATTGATTAGCAGGGGACAGGCGGTGCTGTGGGAGGAAGGAGAGCTACGTGAGGCAAAATTCGAAATACATATGTGTGATCAGGGAAAAGGAGGAGCAATTTGCAGGGGAATGGGAACATGATCAACCCCCACACCATGCTCACTAGGTTATTCTAGCCATAAACACATGGAATGGTTTTATTAAAGTATTGATTTAGAGGACTGTGCTTTATTGACCGACTCACGAGTAAGACACAGAACATCACATGTGTCTTCTATTATTTGTAGTTAAGAGACTAGTTAGAAGGTGATTGGTCTATTGGTGAACATAACAAATTTCTCCATGCTCTTTTTGGTGTTGATCACAATTACTGCACAGCCGCCGATTCCCCTTTCATGTAACACCCACTGAAGTCACCCTGGTGCGGTGGCCATCACAACAAGTCAGAGAACACAAGCTTCTATGGGTGATTTTTGCCACGAGTGTTAATTAGATACTTTGAAGTTATAGTTTGGTGGTTTTCAGTGAGACTGAGAAATTTCTTTTCCAGACACAAATAGCAATAATCAGGCTCCATATATGAGTATAATTAAGACTTGGAAAACAACATTTTTGTTAAGCTTTGCTGCACTAATTTATTAAATTGTGCTCATACAGTCGATACAAGAAGCAGTTGCTAATTTAGTTCTTAAGAGTAAATTACCCTCATAAAGCCATAATGTTTGGAGGATTGTTGCTTTGACTGACACATTTGGATAAAAGTTGCTTGCTAGTTCACATTCAAGTCACTGATCTGGTCTTTTGAACCATTTTTTTGTGCCTTGTAGAGCATTATTAATAGAATTACCTGACAAATATGGCTTACTTTGCAGGTCAGTTGTGTATAGGGTTAGGGTTAGGGTTAACCCTAACCCATTCAAGAAGTGTTTTGTTCCAGCTGTGATGTACCACTGCATATATTTGTGTCTCTGCACTGCACATGAGCAGTTTATGGACGCCATGCTCTCGTGGTCAGGTGTTATTCTAAAATTCCAATATGGAGGTCCCCAAAATGCTAATATGGAGATTTCAAAACAGCCCTTCACAAACCTTTACATTATATACTTATTGTTTAGATGCCTAGCAACTTCACAAAAAGAAGGGAGGCTAAACTGGAGGTGACAGTGAGTGAAGGACAAAGTGCAATGAAGGCAGAACATCTACTGTGAAAGAAGAAGAAGACAAGGCAGGTGTCTGATCAGTTTCAAATTTATTCTCCATCATGACAGCGAATTCAAAACATACGGCCGATGTTACAAATAACTATCTTCTGCAATATGGACTTCTTCAACAGATGGTATGGCCACCACAGAGCCCTGATCTTAATATCATTGAGTTCACTTGGAATCACATCCAGTGACAAAATCCATTGAGACAGCCTGAATTGTGCCAGATTTCCCAAGATGCATAGAACAAGCAATGTGCCAAGCATCTTAAAAAAAACAAACTGTGCTCAAGTGTCTCAAGGAGAATCCGTTGTTGGAACAAAGTTTATTATACATAATCTCTCTCTCTCTTTCCATACATATATACATATATATATATATATATATATATATATATATATATATATATATATATATATATATATATATATATGTATATATGTGTGTGTGTGTGTGTGTGTGTGTGTGTATACATGTTTTTTCAAGGCTGCATGCCAGTAGGTGATGAGACTGAAGGAATGTGTAACGCAAAAATGTAGTGAAATGTTTCTCACAGCAGTAGCAGACTATGTGGGCTCCTAATGCACCAACTGAAGCTGCCAAGACAGCACATTATTATCTCTGTATGTCATTGGAGCCATGTTTGAATTGGTACCTTAGTGTAATGTAATGCGACATTAAGACCTCCAGTTAATTTCTATGTATGTTTAGCTGCCATAATCTCAGTGGACATACTCTGCGGAGGCTACCTCCACAGACTGTTACTGCCATGGTTACATTTGGGAGGATGTGAGATTTCATTTGCATCTTGATATAAAGATGTATTTGTACCATTTTAGCTGTAATGGCTGCAATGTGTCTCAAACAACAGAGACTGGGTCATTTAAATCCTCCTTTAGCATTTTTTAAGTAATGTAGTTTAAGTTGATTGCACTTCTACCATTCCAGCAATCCTACCATGTGACAGGAAATGCCTTCAGAGGCTTCCTGCTTTTTTATTATAGTAAATGTTTTATACTGTAACCTCAGGTACCACACAGTAGTGTGTCAACAAAGTATTGCATTAGATTCTGGTTCTGTTGAATTTACTGAACAGATCTTTCTAAGATAAATGCTAAACTGTAAGCAATTTGTTTGTTTTCTTCACCCCTCTTAACACACATGGAAATTGAGTTTGAGTTTGAAACTGGGTTTTATCTGTCTGTATTTTGAGAAACATGGCCATGAAGGGACAAAATTATCTAAATGAGCAACAAATCCCATCAACAGTCTGTGAAACTGTTGATGCGGCAGTTCCTGCCATCAACTTTTACTGATTAAAGCATTTAAAACCCAGATACAAAAAAATGTCTTCGTTTGTCCTTAGGCAAAGTGCTCCACCTGACAGCTGCGAAGTAGTGATGACAGTTTCAGTTGACACTGATTAGCTGCCTGTTTATTAATTTTTTTTCTCCTCTGTGTGTATCTGCTTTCTTGCTATTTCAAAGGAAATGTAACAATATCAACTTTTGAAGACATATTTTAGGAGTAAATTTGCCTAAAGAAAACCTTAGAGGAGGCTACACCAGAAGAGGATTGTTAACTCAGTTAAGTCTGGTGAAAGAAAACTACAAAAATTTGTTGTTATATTACACTTAAAAAACTACACATACAGGACCTGGTATCCACATATGTGGACTAGACATTGTCTAGACCAAAATACAAATTTTTGCTCTACAACGGCCTGTGGATCTTATTTTTCTCAGAAACAAAAATCAGGTAAAAAAAAAAAAAAAATCTGGTAATTCATGTTTTTACATTCATCAGGTCCCCAATCAGCCCAAGTATAAAAAAATAAAGAAAGAATGTATGCCATGGAAGAGTTTGGGTGTTAGCAGGTTAAGTCTCATTGAGGGTTTTTTTCTCTCAGTTTGTTGCCTATTGTCATGGTCCTGAGTCCATGGACTCAGTGATTTGGGGTTTGATGTAATATTATTATTTTTATTATTGTTTTCATTATCATTATTGTAATCTTTATAATTATTATTGGTGGACTCGTGTTCTAGTCTATGGATGATTTATGTTTTAGGATTTTTTGGGTTCTGGGATTGTGGGTTGGTGCTCCCTCTGTTGGTCCTCGGTGTAGTGTTTCCTGTCTCGTCAGGTTAATCGGGTCCAGCTGTGTTCCCCACCTGTATGTGATTTCCCAGTGTCCCTCGGTGCGTATTTATGTTGTGTGAATTGGTGTGCTTGTCACTGGTCTGTCTGTGTTCATCCCCCTGGAAACTGTCTGTAATCCACCATGCGAATTTCCTTTGTGCTCTCCCTGCTGTCTTCTTTTCGTGTTTAGGTTTGCAGTTCTATAGTTTTTTTTTCTCACAGTTTCGTTTATCCTAAGTTCGGTTTTGCCATCCCCACTTTGTGTTCGGTCATTTATAATAAACCTCCCTTGCATCTCAGTAAATGCCTGCTCTCGAGTCCTTTTTCCCTCTCACCATACGGCAGCTGCCCCAGTCGTGACATAAATCTTATCAGTTACTGTGGTTAACTGCATACGTTTCTTCACTCTGACTGTAATTAAAAATGGAACTAAAAATGATTAAAGAAACAAATAACAATCAGATGTAATCTTAATATTGATTAATGCTGTATTTGTTGCATTTAACAGAAACAATGTGGCATGCATATAAGTAATAAACACATATCTTATCTCTTTAAAACATGTTTGATCAGCTCCATGAACATGGGTATATAAATGTTGTGGAAATGAAGGTTTTTGCTGTTAAAATTTCAACATGATCATGATCCTTTTCCTATGCACCTCTGAACTCTCTTCATTGAGACTACTGTTTTTACATTTCTTAGCAGAAAGCCTATTGTGCTCACTTACACATGTGCCTCTGCAATGGATGCTGGATCTTCTCTAGAGGGTCAAAACAGCAAGAAAGTGGACACAGTTACGTGTAGCTACCAAATGATCCAGGTGGAATTTTTAAAAAATGCCAGACTGTCAAATGTTCACCTTCCACACCGCCTTCAGACTTGAAAATGGTGGACTGTTTAACTGGGGTAAATGCCAACTATCTGCAGAAAACCATCAACATTTTTGATATGCACACATTTCTGTCATGACAAATACAAAGCATAAAGGAAACAACTTACATAAGTTACAAATACTCAGGACTTTTATGGGGAATATTTATTCTGTTTAGGTATTTAAACTGTATTGTATAGTATTGTAAGCACAGGGCCACAATATCAAAACCACTGACAGGTAAAGTGAATAATGCTGTTGATATCAATACAAAGCTAATTTCTGCTGGGTATTCTTGGTTCCTGGCATTTATATCTATTTTATTTTGCCACACATCTAAACACTGTTTTTTTGCCAAGCAAACCCACTAGTGGGAATGGCATACCCTGACACCAGTGACCTTCCTCTAGCACGATAATGCACCCCACCACGCTGCCTAGGAATAGGTTTAAAAAACAACACAGCAAAACTGCCCTGATCCCCATCAAATCGAGTGTACAAGTGATGCACCAGAACAACCCTGATCGTAAAAGACTTTACACAAAGATCTGCTACAAACATGTGACACCGGCTGTGGATGTTATCAGTCCAGATCCCGTATCCATGCGCCAATGTGTTAGGGGCTGTTTAGTCACGTAACATGACCAATGAGGACAATAACTATATCATTCCACATTATCACATCACCCAACCACAGTATTCTGGTAAAATAAAAGATATTCATATGTTGTATTTGCAAAACAAAGGAAATAAAACAGGATAAAGTTGCCACGGAAACACTTCGTAAAGAGTTAAATGCAAAATAAAAGCTGCGCACTTTTGCACTTTTGAGCATGTCATCGCAATTACTATGTAAACCAAATCTCTGCAAGCCATAACAACTTTTAGTAATCCATTTCCCCGATTTGCTCCATAATCCTCTGTTGTTCTAAAAAAAAAAAAAAATTATAAAATGTTTTCTTATATTACACTACAAGTTAGCCAGTCATGAACTTCAGTATAACAGCCTTTGAGGCTCTAACATCCTGACTGCAATGGAATAAACAGAAAACAAAAAAAAGAAAAAGACAACTTAATAAACAAATCCCAGAAGATATTATCACTGTAACCTCAGGCAGAGTCACTCCTCTACAGATCTTCTTAGATAAGGTCAAGATAGATTAGTTTGAACACTTTGGATCGGTGCTTTATTTTGACCTCAGAATAAACAACAAATCAAGTACTTGGCCTGCTGTTTTCCACGAGGATATTACTGAGGAAGAATAAAACCAAAACACACAATAGCATTTTTGTTTGTTTTCTATGAACTGCTGAACTGACTAGTTACGCAGAGAGGGGAAAAAAAGGGTCACAAATGCTTTTATAAAATACAAGGAGCCTTGTGTAAGACAATAATGAAGAAACTGCTTCAAAAAGTGTTCACATTTCATAAGACACAGCCTAATTTTGTAATTCAGTAAGTAAAACTTTAATGACAGTCACATATTTACATACTTAAAACACACATGTTTATATCATGGTTAAAAGTCACAAAGATCTCCATATTTCACTGGTTATAAGAACAGGCTGTGAAGGATTACCAAAAAAATAAAGACGTAATCATACAAACACATCCAAAACAGGCTGCTCCTTTTTTTGTATACCATTTTCCTTGTTTGATTGCCCATGTTAAAAATGCTTTCATAAACTCTTAATCTCTCTTTTTCCTAAACTATCTTTGCATTAAATCAATGAGATAAAAGACAACGAAGGAAAATTTCAACAGCATCTCTTATTTTCAACATGATAAAGAAGTGCTGTTGTAATAAATTAAAAAACCCCATTGTCATGACTCTTTGGGTTCAAATTGTAAGAAGTAACATGAAAAATTGTAGAAATGTATAAATTAATTAGTTGGGTGTATTGTGAATGGCTATGGAGAAAAGTTTTATTGGTAGGAAAAGTTGTTGTCCTACTTCATATTGTCCGAAGCCACCTAGTGGACCGAAATCGAGTCTTTATCAGGCCGATTCTGACCCCCGGACATCTCCTTTATATATACTTCTGCTACTCACCCCTGAGCAGAGAAAAAAGATTAGTAGAGCCAGGGATCACCTTTATAATAAGACACAAGACAAAAATATCTCATACTTGAAGGAATCTTTACCTTTTTGTACTCTCTGGGGATAAAAACACTGCATATGAAGCATTCATGCAGGAAGGCTATTGTTTAACTTCCACCTGGGAGTTGAACAATAGGCTGTACTGTGTCATAGGAGTTCAGCCAAAGGAGTCTTCTTAAACTATAATAGTAAATTCAGTCAGCTGATGACAGAATGAGGACATCAATGGGATCTTTTTTTTTTTTTAGCAGTATTACACAATCAATGACTTTATTCAATGACGTGGTTCTTTCCGGTACAAAGAAAACTCAAATCCTTGCTTGGCACAGTATTCTCTTTGCTTTTTCCACAACCTTGGCATTGAATATGTCATACGCTTTAAGTTATAAAATATGTATGATGATGTATGCGGTTCTGCTTTTCACCCGAAAACACTGACTTTCAATCAAAACGATAAAAACATATTCTGTTGTAGTCAAACTGTCGAGTTTGTACTTAAAACTTTCTTTTTAAACTAAATGTCGGCATGCTAATATACTCACTTACACACTTTGCAATTATGCTGATGTTTACAGCAGGAAGAGAGATTACCATGCATTTTGCAGACCTGCTGATGGCTCTTCCTAAAAAGTCAAAACCTCGCTTAAGTTGTTCTTCCTGAAGGAAACAAAAGCTTCTTTTTCTTATTCTTCTTTGTGGGTTGCCACAGCAGAATCATCTACCTCCATTTCACTCAATCCTCTTCTGTCACGCCAACCCTCTGCATGTCCTCCTTCATTACATTCATGAATCTTCTCTGTGGTCTTTCACTTTTCCTCATTTCTGGCAGCTCTATCTTCACATCCTTTTCTCACTATATCAACTATCACTCCCTCTGCTCAAGCCCAAACCATCTCTAACATTGCATCCAAGGTGCTTAACCTGGGCTGTCCCTCTGATACACTTGCTTCCAACATTATCTATCCATGTGACTATCAAAAATGTTAGCATGTCAAACTCAATTTTTTGTTGCTGTTAGAGGCGAATATTAGCAAATGTCTAAAATCTAAAGGAATTGTTTTCATGAGACAAACAGTGCTTCATCCAGTTTGCACTGAAAGACCAACGGGGCATGACAAGGTTTATTGTCATGTTGAATTTACTATCACCATCTAACCAGGTTACCTCAGAAATGTGTTAAAGTTAGTATCAATTCAGGATCAAACTACACACTTAAAACAGTTGTAACACCTGAGATAAAATTTAAGTTTGCTTTTATTATATAGAACAGTGAGAGGAGAAAGAGAACAGGCGAAGACAAGACAGCAAAGGTTGGAGTCAAACCCTGACTGCATTCAGCCTTGCAACCCAAGGTCACCTGTTTCGCTTGTGAGCCCAGCCAACACCCGAGAAAAAGGTTTTTCAAGAAAATGAAATTTAGCTGCGGGTATGGTTGCAATTGAACTAAACTTTAATTTGTTTACTGACTTTGCTATAAAGCCAATATATATCCTAATTCACATTGCGTGACTCACTTTTTTCCCCTGTTGCATTAAATATGAAGCTAAAAGCTGAAATCAACACACAAATCGTCTGACGTTATAATCACACTTATACTTTATAGGCATCATGTTTACCATGTTGGCTTTGCACGTTAGAATATCAACATCATCCAACACATAGCGTAGCTTCACAATTCACCCTCTGGCAATGATAAAAGCCTGTGTTACATTTACAGTACCAACAACCCACACAAGATATTTCAGTTATTATTTTTTTTAAATCAGGCTTGTTATGTTATAGAAAAAAACATATCAAAGGTTCCAGTAGCATTCTTCTCCTGTCCACAAAATGTAGAAAATTTTATAACAGTCCAACTAATAGGCCAACATTCCCTGGAGCCATGCCACTACACAAAAAGCAGAGGTGTCACTGCGTGCCTTCAAACCAACATCAAACTGATTTCAGCCTAAATAGAAGAAACAACAACACATTGAAGACAATCCTGTTTGTGTATCAGGCACCAATGCTTATAAAGAGACTTCTTGCCGGTTTGTTGTGTTTTCTAAATTTCATGTGGCTGCAAAATGATGCATCCAAGTTTTGACAAAACCCCCCACAAATACTGACTTTTAAAAAGGATTAGTTGGGAATTATATGACTGATACTTTATGAGAGCTTAGGGAATCATACATAAGCTTAGGTATTAAACCTGTATGCTACATATTTGATGTTTTCTTTACATCAACCAATATATAACATAAAAAAAAAATATGTATGCAAAATGTATGACTATAAAAACTATTTCATTTTTAATTTTTTAATTATCCAGTCGTAGCTGTGTGTTTGGTGAGTATATACCTTAACAACGCTTTGTTCCCTTTGAAATGGCACAGCCACACTATTCTCATGTTGCAGAGTGAAGAAGTCATTTATTATAGCATTCAGTGACCCAGGGGAAGGCTTACTCTGAACAATCTAATTTTAGTTAATCAAATGGCTACAATGGAGAAAAGCTACACCTCATTTGCATTGTCTGTTGGATCATCCACAGTAATGGAGTGAAAGCTGGAGAACATGTGCATGCCAAAAAGCTTCAAGAGATAAAGTGCTGGCATGACGCCAGTGTTTGCTCACCCCAAGAACTTGCTCATAAATGTAATTTACACCCACCTTGAATCAAGGTCAAACATCTACAACAAAATATTTCACAGATGTTTCAAAACTAATTTCAGACCCTTTCTAAACTCACTTCTAATTACTTTACAAGCTGGGTCATATTCAAAATTGTGAGTTCCATGGCAAAGGAAATAGGATTTATGGTGACGGACAGCTTGACCCTGAATCTTGGTATGAAACTGATCAAAGGAAATGAAGTAAATGATAAAGGGGGGCAGAAGAGAAGAGATCATTAGACTAATATAGTGGCAGATTATTCCCGGACAGATGGTGACAGAATACTGAAATTAAGTAGACCATTGAGATTGCTCATTGAGTAGATTTTACCCAAGTAAAGCCATTGTCTTCCAATCACTTCCTGTACCTTGATTTCAATCCTGTAACCAGGGAATTACTAAGGTTCAGAATTTTGTCTCTTGATGTGTTATTTTTCAAATTTAGCACCTGTGGTCCAGTAAAAATGGGTAAGGCCAGACTTCTAAAGAGACAAGATACTAGAGATGCAATATAATCAAAGCCAGAAATTTAGAAAAGTCTAAGGGACTTTGTTTTATACAGTATGTTTATAAAGAAACATGGAAGATGAGTGTTGTTTGTATAAAACAATAAAATAAAACTAAACAATGTAAGAAAATTATTCCTTCACTTGAGATATAAGTAGTTCAAGGGCAAAAGTTATTCACTAGCTGTGACCCTACTCTGCCTCTCATTCCCTCCTGGCATCTAAACCAACCAATTATCATTCCTCATGAGTCATGCATCAACCTAGCCCTCTAAATACAATCAAATTAGAGGCACTGTGGGACAGGACATAAATCTGGAAAATTTCTGTTGAGTCTTTTCAAAGTAAAAGCTATCTTAAGCCAGGTGGATTATTTACCAGGCAGCTGAGAGAAAATATATGTCCACAATTACAATGTTACAGTTCCACCATACCTCATTAGAGCATTCACTGAAGCTTGTCACAATACTTAGTTAATAAAAAACTTTCAAAAACTTCTGTTTCAGACGTTGTCCATTTCAACATTACCCCCCCCCCCCTCCCCCACAAAAATTCAGTTATTGGTGATTGGAACACAAAAAAGCTGTTATTCCAATGTTAGGACAAGTTAAATCTTAAAACACTGGGTATCCTTTTTACAATGTACAATCCAATGGATTTCTGCAGAAGTCTATCAGATGTCTGAAACAGACTCAGTCAGCCATAGGCAACCATTCTCTCCTCGTAGTGTCAATGTTACAGTGAGTGTTGGTTAAAAGAAAGTCAGGAAAACATTTTCAAAGTTTTGTGTTTGTTCAAAGTTGTGACGGGATGCATTAAATTAAAACCATGACGTGTTTGGTCATCCAGTGAGGAATAATCTCATTAGGAACAATCCTTTCATTCAATCAGCATTTGTATCCTGCAGCCCAAAGATCAGGCTGTAGTCTGTATCAAAGCAAAATTATTACACTGGCCCCAAAGATCAGTGTTAGACAAAAACAATGCTTGTCTAGTTTCTTATTAAACTTATCTGACATTAATGTATGCAGTGTTTTCATGTTGTGTTAAATGAAGATACTTATCATATATAGGGAGAGAGTTATCTACTGGTGGATGGTAGGATGGAGGTGGAGGGGGTATGACAGAACTGTCAGATGGAGAAATTTGAAACTTTGCAGCCTAAAAAGAACAACAAATTGTAACGTTTGAAGAGACTGAATGTTACCTATGAATGATGTAATGTTGCTTGGGATGCCTGCCTAAAACAATCTGGAGGCTCACTCTACTTTGAATATTCACATACAAACTGTTAAACTGTCAAAATACAAGTCAATAAACATCATAAATGTAGTGTAGTGTTGTTTTTGAAACAATTTAAGAAAGCAAAGGAAAAGAAATCAGGTAGCCATGACCTCTGTGTTACTCTTGTTAAGGGGTTTCATTTCAATGTGAGGAAGTGATATTGCTGAAAAAAATATTCCCCTTTGAGGTTCTCACATGACATATGCTACTGTCACTCAAAGAGTGCATTTTAACCAGTCAGATCTGATTATCTGTCTGTCAAGTTCAATTACTCTCCACTTAATTCTCTAACTGCTGACTAAAATGAGAAAATTCTTGACTATTCATCAACAGAACTGTTTACATAAATTTGTCGTAACCTTTAATGCTGCAAACAGACGATTCTTCAATTAATGCTTGTCTTAGAAAGTAGACAGTAGAGGGGATATTTGAGGGCTTGGTCAAATGTCTCAAAATGTTTATGTAGATAGAGTCTAAACATGTTTGACATTGAATCTGAACTTGTTAAGCCAAACCTGAGGAATAAAACAATACACTGGTGAAATCCTCATATGAATTTTGATATGAATTTTTTTTTGTATGTATGTGTTGGCGTCCCAAATGGTGCACAGCTCCAAGAGACAATGGACGGATTGGAAATATTGTATACAATGTATATAAATGGCATCAGTGACACACATTCCTATCAACTGCACCAGCCAAAAGCAAATAGAGGGGGTGGCACTCTATTTTCCTCCAAGCCACTGTCACAAAAACAAGTAAAGGCCACAACCTCCTTTACCATTATTTGTGCCAGAACTGTGTTTTATTTATTAATCCCTAAACTCAGTGTTTTTGTTGATCACAGGTTCACAGATTTGTAAGGGTTTTGCTTTAGTTGCATGATGCTATATTTTGTTCAACTCACCCTTCTGTAGAAAGGCAGAAAAGAAGGAAGCAGTATAAGTCTGAGTCTGCATTATAAGCTACTGGAGGTTGTATTCTTGTCTAAAATATACTGTTATTCCCCGACTAGTATTTTTCTTTGTTTTTTGGCTCTATAGAATAAAATCATAAGAATGTATCAGTCACATGATTTGTACAACAAACAGTCTTCACTACACAAGACACACTGTGATAGTAATTAAGTCTTTTTCTTTCTTTCTTTTTTTTTACTTTCTCTGATACTTTTTCTGCTGCTTGACGGTTTCTGGATCCTGGGCCAGCCTCAGTCCTCATGTATGGGCAGCTTGATGTATTTTTAGGCAGCCCTTTCTTTATCACACCTTTCTACAGTTCTGACAGTTGGCTAACTTCTGTCTGTGCTACCTTGATCTTGGCCTCTAGTCTTCCTCTCCATGGGGGGTACTGCTGCTGGATACTGTTCATCTTATTACCAAGCATCTCAAGGATCACTGTTGCCGTGGTGTAATACAGCTACTTAGGTTTCAGTGATGGATTGGCCTTAAAGCAGCATTCACATCTTCTAGCAGGCTTTCAGAGGCTACTTCATGTAGTCTTAGCAGTATATAAACTCTTAAGTAAGTAAAAAAAAAATGAAATTCTGATACTTTGGCAACAGTGACAGATTTCAACAACTAGAATTTACACCCCTGCTGCAGGTTGTTTTAGCACTTCTATGAATTTCTACAATTTATCGGTTCCTGGAGAATTTTGGCACCATGACATTTATAACATTTTCCTGTGAACACTAATTCATTTTTGCTGCTTCAGACCTGTCAAGAATTAATCATAAAACTTAGCTGATGTATGACTTCTGCAGGCCTCGGTAGCACTTTCATGTCTCTGATCTTTACAGTATTGTGTGAAGGTGTTTTAATAATATATTTTGTTCTGGATGTTACAGATTAGGAAGATGCGAAGTCCTGAGTACCTTTGCTAAATGCCAAATCATTAGGTACATACAACAAGGTAATCTCTGAAACTGCATAACTTTTGGAGTGCTTATGGTCAGCAGCGATAATATTTTATATAATTTTTTATGAATACTTTTGTAAAACTTGAAGCAAGACTTCATGAGTTTGCTGATAAACTGGTGATGTTAGGGATTCTGCCTTATACAATATACAGAACATCTTTGTGATTTTCAGCTTTTATCTTATAGCATGAAAAAGTGTTGTTAACATATTGGGCACAGGCAGTCATGTTGAACAGCCAGTGGAAGCATGGCTTGCTGTTTTTCCTGACTTTGAAATGCATTTTTCCCTTGTAGAAAAATACATTTGTGGGTGATTGTTTTGCATCAGTAGGATGCCCAGTGCACAGACTGGAGGAAAGGTGCAAACAGGTAGGAGGTTCATTCATATCAGCAGGCACAATTTGAGTTGCTTGTATTTTGGTGGAACATGTCTGCTGCAGTGTCTGTCTGTCAACAGCCAGTTTATTTCCAAATTCTGGTTCTTTATCTGAAACTGATGTGCATCATATTACTACATTTCTCTAAAGAATTCAGAGTGTGTCACCCTCAGACCTGACACAACCGGGGTGGTTATAGGTTGATAGAAGGTGCAGGGTGGTACTGGGGATTTGGATCTGTGTCAGGCATGAGAAGTGAATGGCCAGAGGGAGAATAACACAGAGATGTGAGAGATGAAGCAGCGACACTGTAAGATATGTGGACTGCTCTACTATCCATAGTGAATCCTAAATGAGTCACATCGAAATTTACAGCAACGAAAAGCCTGTGTGGATAACGCATGTGGGAGCACGGTGTTTCTCTACCTGAATCTGTGAAGGTATTCTTGGTTTTATATATTTAATCTTGCATAGGTGTTGCTGATGCTTTATTCTGAATGAATAGGGGGAGGATTATGAAAGACAACAAATGGGTACTTACTTGTTGCCATGGATGCATCTTGGGAGCAAATTTGTTGGTGTTGCAAATTGATTTTACTTGAGTGATTGGACTTGCTCTTCTTTGATGATGGCAAAGTAGTAAATATTTAAATATATCCACATAAACCCTGTATATGTGCATGTGTGAGCATATTTCTGTTTGTGTGTATGGATTTACAGATAGAAGAGAACTGAAAACCAGATAAAAGAAACAACAGGATGCTACATGCTCCAGCTGTAAAGACGTGATAATCAATTCTAAATCCAACAGTGCGTTTTCAATGTGTTGACTTTATTTTACTTGCTGGCTGGTTGTTGGATATTTCTATTCAACTTGCAAATTTAAATTTCTAACATTAGTGCAGGCATATTTTAATAATCACATAGAAAATATACGACACACGCTATATGAAACCCAATAATATAGTTATTGTATTGAAGCTTCTGAAGTGTGTGGGATTATAGCACCATACTTAAAGAGAAATGGAGACAGACATCTGGCAAGTATGAACACAAACTATTAAATTACCAATAGAACTTAGTGTGTAAATGTGTTGGAATTTAGCACACGGGTGTGTATGTATATGTGTATATTTTATTGCATTTGCCAGTGTGCTGGTGTATGTGTGCAAAATCATGTTCATGTTGTCCTTAGAGTCTACGCTGAGAGTGACAGCCTCATACATAATGCATTAAGAACATGAGGATAAGGATAGTTGACATTTGGTTGCTCGTCATTTAGGATATTTCTTCCCTGGGGGGGGGCAGGCTCTCAGATAATCACACGTGGGTATTAATACACACACACACACCCTCAAACACACACAAATGCGCCTGTACATAAGCCAAAGTATACAGTATTTCTCATCCGGGTACTGTAAACGGCAGATGTTCAAGCCAGAGTCAAAGGCTTGATTCAGCTCTGTTTAACCGTATTAAACAATAGCTGATTGAACAGCTTAAAGCACAGTGTGCATGCAGCATGGGCTCATGTGTCTGTAATGCTTAGTCAAATGTGAGAGTTACAGTCAAATTTATATAATTAAAGCATTTTTAATTCTTATTTTTTGGTTGCAATTACGAGACAGTTACACTTTTTTCATTTTAACCATATTTGTACAGAATGTAAAGAGTAGCCACACTGCCTTAGTTACGGTATTTAGCCATAAACCAGCAAGTTACATAAGTTCATGTTGTCTACTGAAGCATATAAGGGACATAACACACATAACTCTGTGACAGAGACATGTAGGAAGCAGCTGCTCAGCCAGGGCTTACTGCTGTAAGAACACTTTTATTTTTAAACTGTCTGTTTATTTCAGCAAGACGAGATCAAATGTGGGGAATGATATGAGCATGTCACAACAAAACATAAGAGCTGTCTGAACATTTTAAATGTATGTTTGGCAGTCATTTACCGGTTTACTGTTTTGTATAGTTAACTAAAGCCATGTGTTAGGTGAGCAGGCAAAGATTTTTATTTTCAGCCTTACACTCACCTGAGTTAATCTCCTTCTAATGTGAGTAATTTCAGTTTTGACAAGACAACACAGCACATGAATATCGTGCCACTTGCGATAATGTCAATATTGCATTATTCTAAATACATCAACACTTATGCTGTGTGCACGGTGAGGGTGATGTTTGCAGCCAGACCTTGTGACTATGGTGGAGAGAACCACTAAAGATGGGAAGTGGGTTTGGAGGGTTTGACTATCAGCTTCAACTCAAGCAGTAATTTTGCTTTTCAAAAAGAAAACTATGCTCAAGAAAGGCTGCACGAATTTCAGAAGACAAAGGTATATACTGCGGATGTGACGAAGTGAAAAAAATAAAAAGACAACCTCCACTAAAGGTGGTGTGAGCATTCGTGAGGGTTGAATGCCCTAATTGGATTATAGGAACCAGTTGGGCATTTAAGGCATTTACCATTGTCATAATTAGCAGGCTCCTGGTACTCTTTGCCCTCAATGTAAACTTTACCTGTGACATCCTCAAAATCCCAATTAAAAATGATAGCAAATAAAGACACATGAAAATTACTTCTTTTAAACTCTGAAATGATTGTGAACACAGAAGCTTTCGTTTAATAATTACTCACACCATTTAATGTTGGTAGTTACTGTGGCCACAGTCTCAGCCTGTTAGCAAAAGAAAGCCAGCACATTGTGTAACCTACATTTTTGTATAATAATTTCAATTTAAAATTTAATATACTGACAGACCACAAGCCACTGAGCAGAGAAAGACAATGAAATTCCTTATGGATTTCTTAAATTCATTGATTACAGCAAAACTTACAATAACAATTCACAGTTTAGAAAAATGATTGAATGAACATGTGAGTCTTTATACTGCAGGCTATGGCTATGGCTATTAACTGTAATTTTATCGGTAGCAAATTCTGCCGTTTTTTGCAAAACTAATCGCAAAGTGAATTTGCAGCTGCACAGCTGAGTAAAGACACACTGGTTAGCTCCTCCTAACAAAATGGCTTAAAGGGTTCAATGCTGGAAATTATACAATTCTAGGGGAAGCAAAAAGAAAGTGCCAGTGAAAAACCAGAGGGCAATTGGCATTATTTCTTTATTCGGGGAACCGTTAAGATCTGATTTTATGCCCAACACGGCATGAGCCTGTGAAACAACAGGGCACAGTCAAAGGAGCTGGTTACCTTGCTGAGAAGTTGGATTCATCCTATTGCCTGCTGCTCTTCATCTACACCTCAATGTGGAAGCTCCTGCTTGTACACTTCACCCTGCATCATCTTAGACTGATTCACTGTGAAAAATGCAAAAAAACCCTGTTTTTTTGTTTTGTATGCATACTGCAGTTTCCCTCTGACTACTTTTTAATACAAATGCATGCAAATTACATTTTAACATATTAATTAAATTATATTGATTTAATGTTTTTATTTTTATTTAATACTAGTAACTGTAATTCCAAAACTTAATTTTAAGGAAATGAATTTAGTTAAAACTCTTAAGAGTTTCACTATAATCCTTTACTTTAATTTGAATTTTTTTTTATCACATGTACTTTACTCACCATAAAACTAAGAAAATCTATCCAACCAGGACATTTTACTATACAAAATAAAAGCTCAGCATGATTTTGATGATTGTAATGTGTCAAAACGTGTCAAAACTGTTATGATTGGGGGCGACAAAAGGCTTCGAAAGTAACTGATACTAAAAATAAACAGCTGGAGGCACATTATGCAACTAATTAGGCTAACTGGCAAACGTCAGTAACAGAACTCTGCTTAAAAAGAGGATCATAAAGAGGCAGAACCCTAAAACAAACACAAGTCCATCATGGAAATAACTCAGGAATGCTTCCACAAATTATCTGTGAACACAATCCACTGTACCATCCACAAATGCAGATTAAAGCTCTATCATGCAAAGAAGAAAGCATATGTGAACATGAGCCAGAGCTAATTTAAAATGGACTGAAGCAAAGTAGTCAGACAAAGTGAAATTTGAAATCCTATTTGGAAAACATTATCTGAACTAAAGAGAGGAGTTACTATCCAGCTTGTTATCAACACTCTAAAGACTGCATCTCTGATGGAACAGGGTGTTATTAGCGCCTGTGGAGCTCACTATTGCCCCAATTGACTTAATTTCATCTAAGTCCATAATAAATCACAATAATATATGTACCGTACCTAAAGAAGCACATTATCTAACGTGTCAATCTCTAACATCCCATGCATCGAGCAGTTGCTGCATGTGTGTGTGTGTTGCTGTACTTTTTCTGAGAACCGATTATCCAGGCTTACTGCTGGGGACTCAAGTAGGTGAACCTTCAAGTTAGAGGTCGGCAGTCTCCTTTTAGGTGCCTTTTCGCTGTTGCTAGGCAATGGGTGTAGAATGTCAACATTAGGTGGAAGCATGCAAAATATTAGCGATTCAAGAACTCATATTCGTTGTAAGTCGGAGAATTGAGAGGATTATCGGTGTGTCAGACTTTACTTGAACCTCCCTACCATGAAACAGAGCAAATAATGAGAAGCAAACATGATTTCCTCTTGCAGCAAAAGTAAAAAGTCAAGACATGGTTAATGAATGTCACAGAGCAGCGATTGCCCTACTGTATAACCTTTCACCACATTAGTAACTCCAAAGTGGATTCACTTAATTAAATGCTGTAAAACCACATTCCTACACTCTGAAGTTGCAGATTAGGATGCTAAATTGCAAAGCAATGCTTTTTTGGACATACTGAGGAAGTAAACAAATACTTAACTTTCGTTGGCTCTTTGTGTTTGTTTTTTCATATGGTGCACATACATACAAGGAAATGGTAAGGATTGCAAATTAAGTGCTGTTTAAATAGACTAAAGAGAAAAAAAATTGTCTTCTTCAGTGTAAATTGGGGTTCTCAGCCATTCAGTGTATTCATGCTGTATTAACTCTCAGTGTGGTAAGAAACAAATGAGAATGAAAGCAAAGAGTGTATTGTGCTCTTCGGCGTCACATTATCCCTTGGGCATGTCCTGTGATTTCTGTTGATTTGTGCCGGGAAGAAGGGGAAATCTTGGACCTAATTTTTATGGTCTTTAGAAGCTCTGAGATCAGACCAGCGAAAAAAAAGCTCTTTGTAGAAGACTATGTGCTTTGCACTTTTTCTGATTCTCATAATGCCCAAAGCAGCATTTTCCAACTTTGGTTTTTAAGACGTTCTTTGAAATTAAGCTGGGATTTGTGATCTGTTATTTATATGGTTTTGTATTGGTTTTGATATGTTTGTTTGGATGGTATTTTTATTTGAAAAAAAAGTGAGCAGTGTTATCAAAGGCCAGATACATAAAAGGTTTATTTTATTGATCCTGTTATTTGGGTTTAAGCCTGTAAAATGTCATATAAATGATAAAGATTTTTAAAAGTGTTTGAATTTTTTTAACAGGTGATAAATCATTTTGACCTTTATTACTTTATGATTGTAAGTAGTTGCCCAAGACTTGGACTGATTGTAATAAAACAAAAATGCTGCACAACAGTCTGTCCGTATACACTGTAACTGCCTAAATGCTGTTATAATTCAATTATACCTACCTAGTTAATTATGGTAGAAGTATATTATTAATACATCACCTACCAACAATACATTATCATTTAATTTCCTGTCAGCTCCTCAAATATTCATTCTGCATTTTCATTAATTTCATTCATGTGATAAAAGATGAAATTCAAATGATGGACATCAAGTTAGCAAAAGTAAATGAAACATAATTAAGTTGGCCCACATCCACACGCTTGGTTTTATAAGTTAATGGATCGATGAGCCTTTCCGCCAATGTGTGTGTGAACATAATAACCACATGTGTGACTTCGCACTGGAAACATGATGAATCTCCATTCATAATGCACTCCTACACACTGTCAGCGACCTCTTCCACTTACATCTCACTGCAAAAACAAGGGTAATAAGGCTTTTTTTTAAATTATTGTATGTGTGTGCATGTATGTGTATGCCCTATTTATTCGAAATCAATGACATAACCTTGACTATGGTTCTAGCATGCTAGCACTTTTTCCAACTAAATAGATTACATTAATTTGTTCTGGCAACTCTTCAAGCCACTTTAAAGGAAAGAAGTAAAATAACAGGAGCAAAGAGAGGAAAAAGTAGTAGTGTGGAAACATCAGGACACCAACATGATGTAATCACCTTGAAGAAAGAGCAGATGTGGTGAGTGGTCAATATAAAATATCACCTTTCTAATACAAAGGTACATGGGAGTTCTCCTTCATCTGCTCCATAAACCTGATTTATTGTGGACTCAGCCTTTCACACCCACTGGCACGTCACCGCAAAGCACCTTCCCTCCCACATTGATGTGGAAACTGATGCTTGAAATGACACCTCCATAAAGTCACAGAGTGCGACTTGCTGGGTTATATCATGGGTTATAAATAAATAAAGTCAGAGTTAGATGACACATACATACATGCATTCATCCACACACACCAGACATGTACCACAAATAGGTGTATACTTTCATAATAAGTAGGGCATCAACCAGTGATCATTACGAGCATCTTAAATGTCAGAAATGCAAGATGAAAAAAAAAAAAAAAATCACTGTTCACCAAAGCCAAAGGGATGTCTTCATAACTTCATGTTAGACCTGGAACTAATAACTCAATTTTTATGATTAAAGAATCATTTGGTCTTTAAAATGTCTGAAACAAAAAAGGGTCACAAAGATCGTTGAGGATTCATAAAGAATTTCTGATAAGGCTGAAATACAGTCTGAACAAGAATTTCATTTTCTCTGATTCTCTTAACATTACTTATCAGATTCCCTCTAATGTTTGCTTTAATGATAATATTCTCAGAAGTTATTCCTTTAATTTTCTTCCAGAGACAGTCTCACAGGTGCATAAAGCCCTCAAACATTTCCTTTTAACCTCAAACTTATACTGGATTTTATTACTCTGCTTTTGCCATATCTTTTTAATCTCTCTTCAGCAACTTATACAATTTATCCAGACAAAAATCTCTACACAGCAAGCAACAGTGAGCTTTTTATTGACATATATAAGGCTTTTGACTCTGTGGATCAGTTTTAAACTGAAGACTTGAAGACCCATCATCTGAAGATGTGCCCCAAGACTCAGTCCTTGTCATGGACTGATCCTTCCATTCATATTGATTAAAATATTTGAAATTCAAATGTTAGCTTTTTAACATAAAAGCCTACTTTGCAACTGCCCCCAGGCAGGTTGTTTAAGTCCTCCCACAAATCAATACTCAGAATTCCCTGTGTTATTCTCAAATGCTAAACCTTCCACTGAAACTTTCATTTATCAGTTCTTCTTCTGTATCTCAGATATTTATCATGTTCATTTTTAAAATCACTATTGTGGCTACTTAGTGCTTTGTTTGCCTCAGCTGATATCTTATCACTGTTATCACATATCTTATCACTTTAGTGAGGGGTGAGCATTAATCCTTTCCAAAGTCTGATCCTCATTATTATACAAGACATATACAACTTCCAGCTACTGGCAGGTGAGATTAATTATTACTGTTACATAGGCGTCAGTTTTAGGAAGGGGGTGGAAGCTGGGGGATATATCCTATTAGAAACAGGCAGTCCTTGGAGCACTAAATGTGGTTAAGTGATAGGACCTAAGAGATTTTTGAAAAGAGACAAACTGATCAGTGCAACTGATCTGAGGATCAGATTTTGCAAGATGACCATGTTCTGCAGATGTTAGCAGCTGTCAAACCAATGCACAGGTGACATGGATGTGGGCATAGTCATGTGCATGGGAAGTCAGGCCTGGCTCTGATCTCAAATGCTGTCACACTGCAAGAGCTGTTGAGGAATGGTTAGAGGATCTCGCCAAAGACGTCTAGGCATTGACTTGTTTTCAGTTTGATCTGTATTCTGTGCTGTAAAACAACCTTACAATGTGAGTCCTACCAAGGTTTTAGTGCCTAACGCTACAAGACGCCTTTACAGCCTTTGTTAGTTTTACAAGTCAAATATTATGCAGCTGATTTGTATATAACCTTCATAAGTAATTAAATGTCTATTTGCTTTGCCTGTCAGGCATTTCTAGTCCTGTCAGTGATGCTGTGATCATCAAATTAACAAATGCACAAGCGATTAGATTTCTCCTGGTGATACTTTTGTTTTCATAAAATCTTTAGCAATAAATACCTTTGATAAAGATTTTATCCAGAAGTGATTAAATTAGAGAACCAAAAAGCTTGAAGGCAATATATTCCATTTAGCTTTTGTGTTATACAACAGCTCAAGAAAGCATCATTGAAACTGAGCAGAATTGCTTAGATAAAATCAAATTGAGTATTCTGTTCGGTTAACTCATAAGAGAGAGCGTATTTCTAGCATAAAGGATTTTTTCTTAGCCCATTAACAGTTTTGCACAGCCTAGTCTCTATTCACATTTGACCTTTCCATGTCAAACTCTGATGGCAAACTCATCATAAAACACCAAAGAAAATAGAGTTAGACACGATGGAGTCTCAACATGAGGTGCGCAGACACAGAGAGAGATTCTGATAGATACAGCTGGCATTACTGAGGGAACAACGTATCTTTGAGGAAGCTCCTCAGGAGAGACACTGATGATCCCTATTTATGTTTTATGAGAGTTTTCACTACATGTACATTCACTGACACATATTACAGTGGAACAACAGACAAATCTGAGTCACATGTGTGTCAGGGATACGCTTTGCTCCATGTTACTCAAGGTTAATCAAAGTTTAATAGAACCTTCCTCTTTTTTAAACACACTCAGTGCACAAAGTAAGTGACTCAAATGTGTTTCAGCCATAGCTATTGTGATTCACATGACAGATTTAAAGTGACTTTAATTCAATAGACGATGAATCAATAAAACCAAATAACTCATCAGCATACTCTTTTAAACCTAAAGTAACAAAATTACCCTTTTATTTCATTAACTCCTTCAGGAAAAGAGTTACTATTGTATGTAAGAACATATAGTAGGATTGTGTTTACATTAGAATCTCACCAGTAATGTAAGAGCTTTGGGTTTTGAACACTTGATATAAGGATGTCTATAAAAATGTGTGTACACATTAAGCAGGTCAGACCAGTCACAATAAACAGTGAAACTTGAGCTTGGGACAAGCTTGGGACAAGCTCAAAGTCTACCGAGCTACATATAGTTTATTTATTAAAAAATATATATTGTTCAAAATCTTGTACTTGAGCAAGGACAAAGAAAAGTTGTACTAGTCTGGTTAGAACACCAAACACATTTAGTCAGTAAAATAAATGATCTCCTTACCTTAATGAGAGGGTATGCCAGGGTTGGCTGGGTATCATGGGTGTTGAGTCAGATCCAGTGCAAAGCTGGTTAAATCTTCTCACATGAAAACCAGTAGAGTTGAACATGCATAGCCACTGGTAAACTCTGGTGTATACTACGCGCTCAAGCGCTCCCTCACTGAGTGAGCCGATCTGCACACAAGTCGGCAGCAGCAGCAGTCCGGCAGCTGTGCTCAGGGAGATCCAAGAGTCGTCAGATAAAAACAGACATGCTGCTGCCTTGTGCTGCCGGTCTCTGCTCTCTCCAGCGCTCTCCTCTGTCTCTCAGTCTGCAGCTCCCACTCTCTCACCAGTCTCTGTTGCTCTGCTCTGTCTCTCTCTCCCCCTTTAAATCTCCCTCTTGTACACACATGCATTTTCCACACTGCATCTGCTGCCTTACTCTCCCTCACGAAAGCACACACATACACACATCTCTCTCAGTTTTTATGTTCCAGTGTTTTTCTTCACACACCATGTTCTCCTTGTAGTAAGCCCAAATAGTGTTTAATGTTTTTAATGTCTCTACATCTTCTGATTCGTTTTAGTTACGTTTCCATCTTTCCCATCTCTCCTCCCAGTACTTCTTTCTGGTATCACATTTTCACTTTCACCACCCACTTGATGTACATTTAATTTTAGAGATTTAACGCACTATACAGGAGAAAGACAGAGGCACTGAAAAGAGAGATGAAAACAGAAAGCTAACCGTGAGAATGCAAAGATGCACTGACACACACACACAAAATGAATATCTTGATGTGCGGAGTTCTCCAGGGTGGACTGGGGCACAGGTTTGACTTTGAAGTGCAACTGAAAGCAAAATGTCATGCTTAATGTAATGTTAACAGTTTATTGCTACCAGCAAAATCACACTAGTGTGGGTACATTTGCTCCCCACGTTGCTTGAATACAATTTCACAAGGCTAGAGAAAACTCGATACCATCCTACCCCAACCAGCCACAGCAGATGGCTGCCCCTCCCTGAGCCTGGTTCTGCTGGAGGTTTCTTCCTGTTAAAAGGGAGTTTTTCCTTCCCATTGTCGCCAAAGTGCTTCTTCATAGGGGGTTATTTGATTGTTGGGTTTTTCTCTGTATGTATTAATGTAGTGTCTACCTTACAATATAAAGCGCTTTGAGGTGACTGTTGTTGTGATTTGGCACTATATAAATATATATATGAAGGGGTGACTGGGGAAGAGTGGACTAAACCAAACAGAGACGGATAGATGCTCTGGTGGTCTTGAACTGCTTTTTAGTCAGTGGTGTTGGCAATTTTGCCAAAGTTGATGGAATTATGAGTGCACTATGCTCAGATCTTGGTCCACCATCCAGTACCATCTAGAAAACTGACTGGCAACAACTTAATTCTTGAGCATGACACAGTCAAAGCATACATGAATATAAAAACACACAATCAAACACAATCTGCCTCCCCAAAGTTGTGGGGACCATTGTTAAAGCAGAGAATTGAACAAAAGGTAGCCAACAAACACTTCTGAAGAAGAGCTTTGAATGCCTTTGAAGAAGCCCAGACAACTATTCTTGAAGACTACATATAGATATTACAAAAAAAAGCTCATCTAACAGAGTTCAGGCAGTGTTGAAGAATAAGGGTGACAAAACCAAATACTAACTTTGAAATTATTTACAATTTTTAAAAAATTGCTGGATTTCCATTTATGTCTGCAATGATTTCCCCTTTTCCTAGGAAAATATAAATAGAGGATTTTAGACTTTTGCATACTATTTTGCAGAATAAGGCAATTTTTGAAAGCAGAGTTATTTCCATTGGAGACAAACATAAAGATCTTCCCAGCACCTGGTTGTAGCACTTATCCCTTGCTTGAGCCAAGAAATAAAATGTTGGACAGGTCTTCTTTTCTGTCCAACACTGATGCATACCTCTCATGTAAACTGTAATGCCGCATTAAAGGACAAATGAGAGAAACTCTTGGTAAGGTGAGTGCACACACACAGTGATACCCCATAGCCCATCACTGATAGCCCAGCTAACACAAGAATAAGGATGTGCAATTCCTTTCTAGTACAAAAAGGTTTTGAATCTTCTGAAGCGAGTCCTTTTGGTACGGAGTTTGCATGTTCTCTCTGTGCCTCGGATACTCTGGCTTTCTCCAGAGTACCGGTAATCCAAAGACATGCTTAACGTGCATAGACAAAAGTGCTGTATGGGCAAATGCTTCTTGTAGTCTAAAGTCCTTTGAGCGTAATGATTTATTTATGAATTAATTGTAAAAATTTGCATGCAACGAAGTATTCCTGATCAGTGAATTTTTTGATAATTCTGGGTGAGCCAAAGTCTTCTTCATCATCATCACCAGAGGCAAACATGCAGACACTTTTCAGTTTTAGTACAAATACTTAAAAGTGTAGTAAAAGTAGTAAAAGTGATAAAGTACAGACTCTGAAATGTACTCAAAGTAAAAAGTCTAGGACAAAGATTCTACAGTTTTTGTGCAAAGCTAATAAAGCTTCATGCCTCATGCAAAAATAAATATAAAATATTAGTATTTGCTTGCACACCTAAACAGAAAAATGAGTACAGTCAGTGGTTAAAATGGAATTTGGCAGGTGGGGGAACAATAACACTTTTTGCTTCATAGATTCAAAAAGATGCAAGTATATGTTTCACAGTTAGCTTGGCTGATTTACCTCCCCTATACTGACTGTATACTGTATATACTGTCTTTATACTAGACGGTATACTGTAAAGTTGGTAAGAAGGCGGAATCCAGTGAATTAATCTGAGCATCATAAGCTTATTATTCAATTTATCTCAGCCACACTTGATCAACCCAACTCTGGCCTTGAACACCACAGCCACTGTGCACCAGGCCAACACAGCGTTCAGCTGTAAATTCAAGATAACCTGTTTGTCCTAACGTTACACGTAAGCTTTAAATTTCCAGTTTATCAAATGTTGCGGAGAAGTCCTAACCTTTAAATGTAACCTCGCTTCTTCCTCTCCTGTCCTGCCTTTCTTACATCTTTCACCTGTGAGTGAAGCCATCTCACACTCTTTGCATTTTAAATAATCTACCACTTAAAAAAAACATTGATGCCTTTGTGCTCGCTTCTCTTCTGTAGCACTAGCTTGTTTTCCTCATACACATTCATTATTTTCCACATCAGTACCCCCTGTTTCTAGCCCATCACACAAACTTTAACCGCTGTTGATACAAGATAATTATTTGGATTTTAAAGTGGTGATAAATTGATAAAAACGTACACATCACTGCTCCTATTGTTTCCACTTTATTACACCACTACTACCAGATTATCACTAAGCTGTGCTGCCAGGGGCTTACTTGAATTAAGAAGCAATGTCACTACAAAGTCATGAACCCACACTCAAAACAGTTCCTTTCCACCCTTATTCTTGTCATTAAGACAAATAAGCAAAAAACAACATTAGTCTGTCAGACGGCCGAAAGGCTGGAGCGAAAAGGCGGACCCAAAAGCAGACTCAACAGACGGGAAGTTTCACAAGAATGCAAAGTTTATTTCATCTTTTTCTCAAGAGACTGAAAACCAGAAGCAGGAAAAAGACTACAGTCACCGGTGAGGTGTTTACTGAAACAGAGGGATAGGTGAGTTAACTGCTGAAGCAATTATGGAAGTGACAAGTATTCCCCTTACTTTGTTTGGCAGAGTTTTGGAGCTTTGAGGGAGAACAGGAGCGTCCAGCTAAGTGTTGAGGTGTCCAAACAGAAGGATCCAGGAGGGGGATTTTTTTGACAAATGTTTGCTGGAGCAGAGAGGCAGTCAGGTGAGTGATCTGGGGAATCCTGAGCTCCCAGAGCAAGTGAGCAGGTGAGTGGTTCAGGATTTGCCAGAATGGACAGCGGGACAGTGATGCAAGGAGTTATTTAAATGTAGGAAAATATGTCCTTTGGCGTGTAGACTGTAGCATGAAAAACAAACTTGAACTCATAGATGGGGGCTGATTTACCACTGGAAGTAGCAGACGATCTGGCAAAGAATGAAAGTCAGTGCTCGCCTTAAATGCAGGACCGCTGATTGTTGCCAGTGGCTTGCAGGTGAGGCTGAGGAGGTCCTGGTGGCAAACTCTGCCCAAGACTGGGAAGGCCAAAGTGGAGGAGACAAGTGGAAAAATAACAGAAACACAACACCTCCCCAGATCATGGCAAAATCTTTTTTTTTTTCTGTACGGAGTATTTAGTCAGACTTTTTCACTATTCAGATCCAACCTTGATCCGTAAATATCTGAGAGCACTAAAATTTGGTTTACTTGTTTGAGTTATCGGAGTCACACACACAGACTTGTCTGTAAGATGTTATTAATCAGGCTCACTGGTTTGACAACAAGAGCTGAAGTAATGTTTGTTGCTTCCAGCTTTGTCAGTTAATTAAGTATGATATGTGACACAGCATGCGAAAGCATTTTCGGAGCATTTTCCATAACTATTAATTATTTCTAATCATAACTACCAATTTACTCCCAAAAGACATTTTTTACACAGCAGTTGTCCTCAGGTTGAATCCCTTGCTCCATCATAGCCGTCGGGGATTTTTACAGTCATTGGCCACTTTCTTAGACCCGCTTTTTCTTTCAGAACTGCCTTAATTCTTCTTGGCATAGATTCAAGGGGCTGGAAACAGTTATCACAGATTTTGGTCGATACTTTGACACAATATCATCACACAGTTCCTGTAGGTTTGTCAGCTGCATGCCCATGATGTGCCATTGGACTATATCCCAAATGTGCTCTACTGGAATGAGATCTGGTGACTGTAGAGACTACTTGAGCACAGTGAAGTTATTGTAATGTTCAATAAATCAATTTGATTTTTGCGCATTATCCTGCAGGGAGCAGCAATCAAAAGATTAGTATACTGTGTTCATAAGGGAGAGACACAGTCAGGAAAATTTTTCAGTGAGGCTGTGACATTTAAACCATCTTCAGTTGGTACTAAGGATACTACATCTGTTCTCTGACCTGTGGCATCAACAAGACTCTTCAGCAAACTGTGACTTCTTTGATATTTTCTCATTTCTGGACCATTCTCTGTAAACCACAAAGACAGTTTTGTAGGAAAGTTGTTGTAGATCAGCAGTTTCTTTTTTTTTTTTTTTTTCCTGTCCCATTTGATACTTTACCAATCACAATTGTCATCTGAAGGCCAGGAAAGATTCCCACCGGATTTAATATATATGCCAGTGCCATATTGTTCCCCTTGATTGAACTATATTATCATTGTTTATTTCTTTTATTATATTTTAAGTTATTACAAATTGGACAGGCAATTATACGGAAAAGGAGAAAGAGGGAAAAAGTAAACACAGGGGGAGATGGGACAGAAAATGACCCAAAATGAAGGCACTAGCTGTGATACAAGCGAGCTTTATTAGCTGTGAATGATAATAATCAAAATTGAGGTTGGCAAGAACAGAACTAAGACATAACCTAAACTGGGAAAATAGTAAACAAACCTGGAACCAAAACATGCATTGAGAAACACAGTGCAGGACACAGAGAGACACAGAGAACAACATGAAACATGACAAAGGCTACGTTCACACTGCAGGTCTTAATGCTCAATTCTGATGCTTTCTCGTTTGTCTTCTCTGGCGCTGATAATTGGCAGCTGTCTTGTGTCAGTGACGTAAAAGACGGATTTAATGCGACATTACCATTGAAACAGCAGTCGCTTTCTAAAACATCGGATATGTATCGGTTTCAGTACCACATACGAAAGTGACCTAGATCGGATTTGAAAATATCGGATTTGGTGGTGTGCCCTGCCGGCAGCCAGTCACACCAGAGCAGACAGAGCAATGGTTGCAGAGGTAGCAGCTCCCCTGCTGACCCCAGTAGTTACCCCCGCTCCCCAGAATCCACCAAGGTACCGGGGACCCACAGCAGCAGCACCACCAAGCCCCTCAGAGCCCGGGATGGCCCACCCAACCTCACAACAGAGGAAACTACCACGGTCTTATGAGGTAGCAGCACCAAAGTACACTTAATATTTCCATCAAATGTTATTTAAATGTTTGTTCAAAAAACACATAGCTGTAAGTATGTTTGTCCATGCTCTATATTTTGTTCAGTATAAATTTGACTTTCCATGAACATTTACAGTGTGTTTGAATGTATGTCTATACAGTGTTGTGAATTAAGTGTTCCAGTTGTTTTGTATGTTTGTCATACGTAAATGTTTCAGATCATCAAATACATTTAAATAGTACACAAAGATAACGCATGCAAACTTAACATGAAGTTTCTAAATGAAGTTGTTTATTATTAAGGGGATAAAAATCCAAACCTACATGGCCCTATGTAAAAAATTGATTGCCCATTGAACCTAATAAATAGTTGGGCTACCCAGAGCAGCTACAACTGTAATAAACCATTCACAATAACTGGCAATAAGTCTTTTACTGCACTGTGAAGGAATTTGGTCCACTCATCTTTACATAATTTTTGTAATTCTGCCACATTGGGGGGAGGGGGGGGGGGGTTCAGCCATGACCCACCATTTTAAGGCCATCTTAATTACATTGAGATCAGAACTTTGACTAGGCCACAGATATTCATTGTGTTTTTCTTAAGCCATTCAGAGATGGAACTGTGTTTTGGATCATTGTCCTGCTGCAGAACCCAAGTGCGCACTTCAGCTTAAGGTCACAAACAGATGGCCAGACATTCTCCTTTAGGATGGTTTGGTAGACAGCAGAATTCATTGTTACATTTATTGTCTTGAAGCAGTAAAACAGCCCCAGACCATCACACTAGCACCACCATAATTTACTGTTGATATGATATTTCTTTTCTGAAATGCTGTTACTTTTATGCCAGATGTAATGGGACACCTTCCAAAAAGTTCAACTTTTGCCTTATAAGTTCACAAAGTATTTTCCTAAAAGGCTTTGGGTTTATCAAGATTTGGTGGGTTGTGATTTGCACTAGTGGTGTGCGATACTGCATATTTTGGTATCGATCTGATACCAAGTAAACACGGGCCAGTATCGCCGATACCGATACTTTTCAATAAATAAGGTGGATGCGTCATTGAATTGATAAATGTCAATAATTTTCATGACCTTAAGTGTTTTCTTCTGATTTGTGTTTCCCTTTTTATCATTAAATAGTTAAAACCCAGGACATAATCAGGAGAAAATTTATAATTACATAGAAAATGCTTTATTATCAATATATTTTTTCGAAAAATCTTCACAAAAAAGTGCACTCAAACCAGTAAACAAATTTGAACAAGTACAGTTGAGAAACTATAATACAAAAATAACAATTAAGATTCTGAACAACAAAAACAACAACTGGTGAAAATATAAATACTAAGTAAACAACTTAACAACCCCAAAGCCTTCAGTTAGTCTGTGCAGAACAAAGGTTTTGGTTACAGGTTTTTGTTCAAGAACAGTATCATATTAACATTTTTTGCCTTTAATGCATTTCTTCTGTTACTCACTAACTGCCCTGCTTTTGAAAAAATCCTCTCAGCTGGCACTGATGTTGCAACCACTGTCAGGTATTTTTTGGCAAGGTTGCTCAGAGAGGGGAATGTTTGTTCATTGTTTTTCCACCAAAGTAGTGGATCCTGATCCCGAGGAATGGGCCTTTCCTCAGTGTACCTGCGCATCTCAATTAGGGCATCAGTGCCAGTTGTCCGATGCTGCTGAGATGCTAGGACTTGAGTGTCAAATTCTTCCCATATCCCACCTTTTGCTGCAGGTTGGGATGAAGCAGCCCCTCCAGATGAGCTTGAGCTAGTTTCAGGAGTTGTGGCAGAGCTGGTGGAAGAGCTGGTGGAAGAGCTGGTGGCAGATGATGAATGTGCCGACATCTGACTCATGGACTGCATTTCAGTTAGAAGGCGAGCTTTTACACGGTCAGTGTTTGCAGAGTCACGGAATCCAAGGCTTTTAAATCTGTTGTCCAGGAAGGTACAGACAGCAAAACCATAAAATGTTTCAATAGAGTTGAAACGACGGTGACAATGCCCTGACAGCTGAGCAGCTAGCTTGCTACCTTGAGACTCTGAAGTTTTAGTGGTTCTGAGAAGCAGTGACACCAGGGGAATCACCTTGGACACAGAAACATGTTTCTCAGTAGACATCTGTCTGGTTGCTTCCTCAAATGGTCTCAGTGCATTGATGGAGAGACGGATGACAGACCATTCTTCTTCATTTAAACAAAGTGAGCTCTTCCCAAGGAGACAGAGGACTGTGGTAACTGCCTCCTTTTGCTCAAGCAATCTCTCCCACATGTAGAATGAGGAGTTCCACCTTGTCTCAACTGCTTGAATAAGTTTTTGTTCAGGGAACTTCTGCTGCTTCTGGATGTCTTTGAGCTTGTCTGCAGCTTTTGTGCTGTGGTGAAAGAAAGCAACAATAGCACTGCTTTTCTGCTGAAGCTCAAGCAAGTCAGGCAGGGCTTTAATGGAGTCTTTCACCACTAAATTTAAAGTGTGTGCAAAACATGGGTAGTGTTTCCATCCTGCTTTGTGCACAGCAGCAACCATGTTTGCAGCATTGTCTGTTACAACAGCCAGAATCT
>VUQR01032069.1:0-17568 GCA_015108515.1 Hemichromis elongatus
TTTCCCAGTGTTTGTGTAGGTTTTCCCTCATTTTGCCTTTTTTTTTTTTTACATTTGTGAGTTTCAGCCCAAAATGAAGGCTCACTTCTTGTTCAAATTTAGTTTTGGCTCCTCATTTGTGTCTGCACCTGGGTCCTCTATGCACACTCCACTATCCTGCCTTCTATCAGTGGTTCATGCTGGTGTTAATGGTGTAATTGTGTGGGGTATATTTTCTCAACACACTTTGAGATCCTCAGAACCAGTTGAACATAATTTTTTGCACCAGCCTACCTGATAATTCTTAATGACCATGCTCATTCTTTTCTAACCACAGTGTACTGTCTTTGTTTTGGACCAAGAAAACTCAACATGCCACTAAGCTCAAATCATCTCAAACTGATGTCTTGAATGTGACAATGATCTCACTGTGTTCAAATTTCCTCAACGCTCATCAGATTTCAGTCCAATCGTGCACCTTTGGCACATTCAGTTCCATGAATAATTAAGGTAATAAGGTGAGGTAGATTATATGGAAATGCCATAGATGTATTTATTTTTAATGAATCACACAAATATTAAATTTTCATCAATATAAAATGAAAAAGTTCATTTAAATTATTGTAAAGACAGAGCTTTTAATTACTTATATTTGCTTATGTTCTATTTATCAAAACAGAAAAACACATGGTTGATCTGTTTAGCATTTTTATACCGCTCATCTCTTGTGGTTCTGTGAAAGGAAACGAAGTGGAGATGTAGAACTTGCAGAAAAACAGAAGAAACAAAAAGTCTCTGTGCAATTGCAATGAAAAAGAAATGTGTCACTCTTATATATTTTCCGTCTACCCTACCATGTTTTTGTAAAGCCTTTATTGTATAAAGCAGCACCAAAGGTGCAGGGATGGGAATTAAACTGCTTTGCCCATAATTGAAAAGCATTCCACATAACTGCTCCTCCTTTTTCTTAAAAAAGAAATTGTTGTCACTTTCAGACAGCATTGTCTTTCTACTTGACTAAATTTGTGTGCGGCACATCACCTTCATTTTCCGTGCGCCCATGGAAACATAGCAATGCATTTTAATGAAGCTTTTACAATGTCCCGTACAACCCTATTAGACTATTTTTATTATTTTTTCTGTTAGCCTAGTAAAGCTTAAACATCCATGTCAACAGCTTTTGTTAAAATGTTTGTTTTAGTAAAACATTTCTATTCTTCAGACATGGTTGGAAAATCTCTGGAGAAACACTGCTAATAATAACCCCCCCAAAAGAAAACCAACTACCAAATCCAGGCAACAATTAAACGCTCCTCTTTTTTCTTTTATTAAAACAGTAGTTCACAATTTTTGGATTTTAATTTTCTCATTTGGTTCTTTAATTTCTAAACAGTATCAAATGGGCTTGTAAGCTTCTTTTTGTTGCCCATCAGCTGATTTGTATTCTTAAAGCGTTCTAGCTTTAAATCAGATTCTATTCAACTAATAGAATGAAATGCAGCAGGGCTCTGGGTTATGATGACTGTAATTATTAACTGGTGTTGAAAATACATACACCACTTTATTATAGAAAATTGCATGCCTCCTGAGTACAGTGATTTTCATGTCTATTCAGTGTCTAGACGTTTTAACAAGCTCCCAGATTACCATTCACTATGTATTTTATTGAATTTTTACAAAAAATAGAAGTTATATTCAAGTAATTTAACATTTTAGGTTTAAAAGTAAAGCGCATCATGTCTGATTTGTTGATATAAATATGTATATCTGTGTTAAAGTGGCATAGCAAAAATGTTAAAATGTAGAAAGCCTGAAATTTGGATAAACCCGAATGAAAACAAAACAAAAAACTGTTATTTGGTGCACAGGCACTTTTTTCTACTGTATTTGCACCAAATGAGGGACATAACAATAAACGAATAAATAAAAATTGTGAATATTGTCTACATGTTTTGACTGTTATGTATCTTAGGTTTGACATGCAGCGATTGCAAAGAAGCAAAAGTTGAGAGAGTGAATTTAGACAAAGTTTATTTCAGAAGCTAAAATCAGTACTTTACATCCCATTTTAGTGCAAGACTTTCTAGCCATTTTTAATGAAGGACTTGGACACATTAAAAAATGCATTTTTTTTTAATGTTTTATTCATTTTCAGTCTAGTTATTGTACCTGTTCATTTTCTGAAGAATGATTTTTTTTTCTGTTAAGCCACTGTACAATGACCTTAACAGGACTGACCTGAACAGGTAACTTAGTGAAGTACCAGTTTGAAATGGTATCTTAGAGCACTTTGTTAGTAGCATCCTGTAACCAAAGCACATCACTTGCTCCCATTTCCCCTGTGGAATCTTCTAAAAATGCCAAAGATAATACAGTTTGGCAGGCATACAATAGTATTTTGCACCAACATGATGATTCCCAAAGTGCTATTAACTAAGCGTAATGGGGCATTGTGTCCTAAACAAATTTGATCAAACTGGAAAAATGGAAAACAAAAGAAGAAGTGGTGTCATGGTTCTGGGTCATTCTGACCCAGCATTTTCAGTTTCTTATGTTTTCTTTGTCATTCTTCTGTATTATGTTTTATGTCTGATTCTTTAGTTATCCTGTTGTGATTATTATTATAAATCTAGGTTTCAGTTTATTCTTGTTTAGGGTTTTGTTCTTAGGTTGTGTATCTTGTGCCCTCATGTTTAGTATAGGTTTAGTTAGGTGCTTAGTTGTCTCTATCCATGTGTTCCCTCTGTCCGTCCATGATGTCATAGTGTCTGCTCGTTGGTCTGGCTGTTGAGTTCAAGTCAAGTCAAGTCAAGTCAGTGTCAAGTCAGCATCCTTGTGAATTGGTTCTTGTTTCCTGTTTTACTTTGAAGGTCTTGTCTCATGTGAGTGTATTCAGTTTTGCTTCCCCTGTCTCGTTAGCCCCGATTTCTCCCAGCTGTGTCTCCCGTCTGCTTTCCATTCCCCGATTACTCCTCTGTGTATATGAGCCCTGTGTTTTACTTTGTTCTCTGTCACGTCGTATCATCACATTATGCCTGTGTGTCTCAGTTTGTGGTTTCACAATTTTGCTTTGTTTTGTTTGTGGCCAGCAATAAAGCTAAGATTTTCGCATTTACTTTTTATCTCCGAGTCCTGCGTTTGGATCCTCACCTCCGCCTGCCTGCACACAGAGCCCTGACAAGTGGCTGACCTACAAAAATGTCGGTAACAAATGAATAATATCTGAATATCATTTTCATAAGAAACAAACAAACAAAAATCCAGTAAAGACCTGACACAGGACCTAAGAGATGAATCAGGCATTTCAGTTGATCCATATACTGTTCACTGAAGTCTCATCAGACATTGGGTCAGTGGAAGAGTGGCTGTCGGGAAACCAGTAGGAATTCTTATTACCCAAGACCATGTGGGTCATATGTGTATGTGTGTGTGACTCCTCCCACCAGAGGATGGCTGTAGCGTTTTTTTCTCTTCTCTCTCTCAGGTGTGGACATGGGTGTGTCTTAATGGAGACCAGTGCCTGCTGAGTGGTTGGATAAAAGTCATTGGATAATTGGTTGATCACTCAGTATTTAACCACCATAGGACAGCTACGTGGGCGCCTCTGCCCTGGCCGCCACCACCCAACAAACAGCCTGTTTTTTTTATTTTTACTTTGAGTGTCTTTGACTGAAAACTTAGCAAGTTTGTTTATTAGTAAATATAAGTTGGTGTGTGTATCTGGTGCTAGAACATTGTAAATAGCTTTGTAAAGTAGTATTTTGTACCCTTTTCACTGTGTCCACTGCAGCATCCTGGTAGGAGTGAGATGCCGTTTATGTTGAACTCAGTTTCCTCCTGTTTTTCATTTAGAACATTAGGTAAGCAAATTGTCTTTTGGTTGATTTTTTCTTTTTGACAGGGAAGCTTAGGGACCAGGTAGGTATTTTTGTTTTTTTGTTTTTTAAGCATTGCTCACTGCCAATGAATGGCTGCATAGTACTTTGGAAAGTACTCAGTTTTTCCTCTTTCTTGGGTGGTGTCACATTTCTTGCTGCGTCCGGGACCCAGGACCTCTCGCACCTGAAGCAAGTATCATACCCCTAGACAGTACTCAACCACCAGATGACAGCCACCTGGCCCCCTCTCTTTTGGCCTCCACCACCCAACAAACATTTATTAAAGAAAGAAAATTAAAGAAAGAAATTACAAGAAAGCTTGAACCAGTTCAGGGTATGTTGAAGAATAAAGGTGTCTAAATAACGTATTTCAAGCTTTTCATTCAAAGAATTACACACACTGTTTGTGCCTTAGTGTGTTTGCAAATTCCAGAAAACTGATGGACCTTGACTTAAAAAAAACCTGTTTGTTGACAGGACTTTTTGTTGTATGCATGAATTCTAGCAGACCTCCTGGCAAACTAGTCACAGCTAGTTTAGATGTTATCAAGGGCTCATGCATACTGCTTTAACATAAATATTAACATTAATTTCTTCAACATACAACTGTATGTGTCAACTTTGAGATAAGTACTGTTGGTGTCTTCATGTACTGTTGGTGTCTACACGTTGTACTCGCATATAGGTTACACACAACAGTGTTAAGTTTTTGCTTTTTAACTAAGAATAGGAAATAAAAGTTGCAGTTTGAAACACTTTTGTTAGATCCCTTTTACAAGTTTGTTGAGCCATCCCTGCCAGAAGCAAGTCTGGGAGTGAAAAGAGTTCCATACATCATTGTGCTGAGGCATTACTGTGGGTAATGAAGTGTGAACAAGGAGCAGCACTTCGTTTTGTCATAAAGAGTGGGAGGGAGCTCACAGTAGCACAAGGAGATTGTGGACAGTCTTCAAGCGATCACAGCCAAGTGCTTCAAATTACAGTTGTCACTTAAATGAAAGAAATTACCTCTTGCTTCACATTTCATTTAGAAGTTGAAGGCAACATGGTCTGTGTCTGTGTAATGTTTTTCCAAATGAGCTAAAGTTAGAGATAGCTGTGTTATATAGTTAATTGTATTCTGTATTTTTATCTTACAGTGGATTTGGCAGTATTAGTTGCACACCAAACCAAATATGGGAAGAATTTGAGAGTGCTACAGAGAAGATTTACAGTTCTAGCAAGCCAAAAAGTCAAAGGCTTGGCCTTTGAGAACTACTAATTTTGTCATATTTGCACTCAAGTTGAAGGCTAAAATTAAACTCAGACCAATCTGCAGTTTTACAGAGAGGTAGAAGTAAGTTTAACATCAGGTAAATGGCTTGAGAAGATGATGTTTTAACAGGAACATGGCCAGGAGCACTAACAGAAGTGAAATGGACTTAAGAGTGACTAGGGGGAGTTTCACAACACCTAATAATAATTGTGATTTGTTTCAGTTGCCTTACGTGTTTACTTCTAGAACAGATGCTCTGGAGGGATAAATGGCTGACAGGTGTAAATTAAAAGTGGATAGTTGAGTAGGGGTGGAGAATGAGCAGGCAAATGGTGTACAGATAAGTACTTTCCTTTCCAGGTATAGTGACTGACTGGTCCAGGCAAGAGTGGCTGGTGGAGACTGCAAAACTCCTTATGAAAGCAGGAATCGGTGTAAACAGGTTTATAGGACATACTCTAAGTGTACAACACCACCTGAAACTCAAACATTGTTAGGTGTCATATAGAAAATCTTGAACAGCTTATCTTCCATATAAGAGAGAGTTACTATTAGTTAATGTGCCAAGTTTTCACCTTTTGTATTGAAAGGATTTAGTTAAGTCCCGTGAAAATGGGAAAAAATGCATTCTTGACTAGTTGACTAGGGGTTGCTAGGTGAAATAGGTCAAAACAAAAACCTCTTTATCCTTATTTTGGTTTCTGGCAAGTTGCTAATGTTATGTGTAGGTTGCCAACACTTGCTAAGTACTTGTTGACTGGGGGTGAAAGAGTGATGCAATATGGATGCCCTTGCCTTCGAAGTAAAAGTTATGCCTTAATGCTGAAACCAATACAGATAGATCTCTTTTTCCAGTTTGCATCGCACTTTTTCGGGTTTCACCAGCCTTTGGCGGTAGTTTCCGTGTGAATGTGGATAAGTCAGCATATTCCTTGCAAACTACACAGCAATCTGCAGCACCTTCTTACAACCAATTACACTGTGTGACAGCAAGCAACTACTCAACTGTCAGGAAGACACATTTTTCCTTTTTACTCTGTGACATGAAGTTACCAGGGGCTCTGCGACCAATCTCTAGGCCTGTGTGAGTTGAGACATCCAATCAGCCTGCATCTTGGGGGCTTTTTCCCCTAGAGATTTTCCAGACTTATAGGCAGGAGTCCTTGGGAAATATAAAGAAAATATGAGTGAAATAGGAACACCTCTGGAATCTCATGGGAAGGTCTTTGATTTCATATCTTAAAGACATGATAGTGTCACATAACCTCAGCAGAGTACATTACTCTCAGTCTGCAGGCTTACTTTTGATTCCTGGAGTTTCCAAAAGCAGAATCAAAGACGGAGACTTCAGCTATCATGCTTCTCTCTTGTGTAGCCAGCTCCCACGTTGGATTCAGGAAGCAGAAACAATGTGTACTTAAAAAATTAGGCTTAAAACTTTCCTTTTTGATAAAGCTTATAAGTAAGAGAGAATCGGATGACCCTAAGCTCAGGCTGCTGAGAGACTTTCCATGAAAGAAAGTTCTTTTTTCCCACTGTTGCCAATTGACGAATCACAGTGGATTGTGTGTTTGTTGAGTTTAATATTGTAGGGTTTTTACCTTACAATATAACGAGTTTTAAGATGAATGTGGTTGTGATTTAGTGCTATATAAATGAACTGAATAAAATGTAGCTGGTGAAAGGAAGACCTAGAATTCGTTTGTTAGTCCTGTACCAATGCTACACAACTCTGGATAGGGGTAATTTTTCCAGAAGGTTGATGTAATGCAAACCACGGAAAGATAGCAGAAAAAGAAAAGTAAGAAAGAAGCCAAATTCTTTTGATAAATTGTGCAAAAAAAGATATAGCTGGTATCAAGAGCTGGGAGTAGTAATTTCCACACGCCACCTTTTAGAGTAGTTTCATCTGGGAAGATGAAATTATGTGACTTAATAAGCTCGGTCTGAGCAATAAGGTAGTAATGCCCCTGTAATCCTGCTTAGTTCAACACACAATAACTAGGTATCTAATCAGGGTATGTTTATACGTTCTCCTCCATTACTAGTCATCTGAGTGCACTATTTAAGGAGACTGGCATGCTAGATGAAACATGATAAGCATTTAAAGCAAGAATTTGCATAAAAAACATGTAAATATGTGAGAAATGTATGAGAGAAAGTAGGTGTATCAGAGTAGAATGAATGCATACGAGAGAACATACTTTGCCTTTTCAACTAGTAAATCAAACTGACATATTGATAGAAAATGCTCCATCTGTTTTACCATTCACTGGAATATTTTGACATCATCTGCGCTTTATACTATTTCATGTAGCTCACTGTGAAACTAGTCTTTTCCTGTAAATTCAGTTAAACCCTTAAAAAATGTAAGCTGCAGGCTCAAGCAAGCTTTCTGATGGAGACATTCGGAGACTTGCATTTGTTTCAAGGCAGGCACACATAATTTTACAGCATGATTTATTGTCCACACAGACAACATTGCCCCAGGACATTTTAGATAACTGCACAGCATTAACAAAAAGAGGGGAAAAAAGGCTTGGTTTTAAGTAGCTGCTTATGTACTTGTCAGATTGTATTCAGGGATCACAAGCCAGGGAGGGGGAGTTAAATTTAGTGACATGTATTATGATAGATGAGCACAACTACTTTATGGTGTTTTATTATTTAAATTATAAGGTTTTTATGAGGTGCCTTCAAAAAGTTAAATGTCTTTTCCCATAAAGGGCAAAAAAGCTGCCTTCATTCAAGGCTGTCTTCTGGTAAACTATATATATCCTATCTATCCTATTCCATACTTGATGACCAACATAAACTTGGTGCGTGCCTTTTGCTCTCATAAAATAACATGGGTACTAAATATTGGTTCTGTAAAATTGTTACATTATTGTAATCAATCTTTAAACCCTATTGCCTTTTTTTTTTGCCAGTACACGGACTTTCCAGAAGAACCTTAAACATGTCATAATGGGCAATAGCTTTCTGCCTTTTTTATTAATCCTTCTACCACCATGCAAGGAATCTGTTGAATTCATTGTCTGCACAATGTTTCAGGGGATTCAGAATTTATTGGTTCTGTCAACTGTGATAATTGCAATTTGCAATTTAGTAAAAATGAACAAAAATGCATACTCTGAGGGGAATATGTTAATATATTGTTTGTTGCTCAACACAGGGCAGGTCATTTGTTTTTATCAGCCAGCTCAGCCAAATGCATTTACACTCTGCATTAGGATATATTAATATTTGAAGGGACTATTATTACCCATTTTAATCAGCAGCATTTCTGATGAGTCAGCGGCAACTGTCACTCACACAGACATGGCTAAATGGCTAAAAAGAAGTTTGATGGAAGAACATATGGCTCTCCTGCTGCTGGATCTGGCTTATTTGTTCAGCTCCCGATGATACATGATGCTTCCAGGGTTAGTCATCAGTCCTCACATTGCCTCACAAAGCTCGGTTGACCAAATAATATAACAGGGTTAGAAAACAACATAGAAAAAGAAGTCATGTTTCTTGTGAACTGTGCAGTTAGTAAAAGTTATTGTACTCAGTTGAATGGTTCAGTATCAAAAAACTCTACCCATCATGTACTGTTAATATTTCTCTATGGTACAAACCGAGAACCTGCGCTCGCTATCAATATGTTTATGCTTTTAAAGCTTGTTGTATTTCAAATCTTTTTTTAATGTTTGGCCAGCCAAGCTCAAATGCAGTCAAGGTTCACCATAAGAGCTGACAGAGCCGGCAGCAGCACTTTTTTTTGGAGTTGTATACTATAGGAAATCAATCAGATATAGAGAAGTCAAATAACATATGGACTTATAGAGTAGGTAAGAAAAGATTGGATATTTCTCTGACTGTACAAAAATGCTCGTGTTTCACGGAGCATATATGTTTAGTATTTTCAAAATCTGAAGTTTTTCAGGGTAACTGTTACTGGTATATATCTTGTTTTAAGTTAATATTTGTGTTTCGGTTCTAAAAAATACTGCCTGAGTTAAAAGAGTATCTCAGTTGTGTTAGCGCTACTCCTTTCTTCCTTTGAAGGCCAAGATCATTGCGTCTTATCCTTTTCAATCACTCACAATAGAACAAGGTAGAAGGAAGAAAAATCTTGTGTTGGCTGCAGCTGTAATTATAATCAGAGAGGATCACGGAGTGACACTTTGTGTCCTTGTGCTGCATGGTGTTTGTCTTCACATTCAAAAAACACAATCAGCGCACAAAACAACTTGATTTTGTAGATGATAGGCAGACGTGTTTAAAATAATTAGCCTTAACCTACTTTAATGCAACAGCTTTTTTTCCTCAGCTACGTCTGTGATTCAATTGACTATTTATAGTTAAAATAGATTAGATAGACAGTTGGGGGGCAGTGGCAGCTTAAATTACCCTAGAAAATATAAAATACATTCTTTATATTGTTATGACGAATATACTGTTCAGTGCTTTAAATATAGTGTGTCTTTTGTAAACATAGCACAGCTACCTTTCCATGCTGAAGTGTTCATTTTTCTTCTTTTTTTATCCAAAGATACGAATAGAAAATATCCAGTAAACAAGTAGTAACAATTTAGTCATGTTTTACGTTTAAAAGTTAATATAGTTGTTGGTTTTAGTTTAGCGAGTTCGACTGGGACTAGATGTGTAACTCCTAACAGGCGCATGAAGAAGTAGTGATATCTTCTTCTGCAGTGTGTTGTTTACGTCTCCAAGGGGCTAATTACAATAGTGGAAGTGTGAGGCTGTCAATTGAAGCCAGGAGCTCAAGTCTTGATATCCTCATAAAAGAAAGAGTCCACACTGAAAGGCCGTGTAACTGAGATCTAATGCATCATAGTTTTCATTTGCTCAGTGTTGAATGTACCCTGTTATCAAAAGTGTCAGCCATTCAAATTCATATTTTTCTATTTTATCCCATCAAAGGGATTTATCCTAAACATTTATTTGTATCATCTTTTGCACTGAATGATATACCTTTTTAGCAGTCAAAGAACAGATAATGGTGTTATGTTCATACAAATATGTAGACAGGTAGATATTAATGTGTGAAAAAAAATTAGTATTCTCTGTCAGCCAGCACAAGGCCAGATGCTGTCAGAGTAGACAGTGCATCATAATCTTGTTCCATCTGGCATATGGTGGATACAATCTCTAAAAATGTTTCACTTGAGGGATGTACTCTCATAGGGCTTGGCATACCCCCTGCTGTCAACATTTGAGCTATTGCGCTGACTTACTCCAAATATTCAATTCTGGCTGAATGTCTCAAAATGTCACCCCTGACTTCTGTACAAAGAAAGCGATCCCCACCAATCAGGTGGCTCAGGTTGAGGAGATAAATGACATTCTTTAGGAGAGAAAGTGCAATCTAATTTCTACAGCGTCCCTAAGTTGCTCATCCCTGATAGCCTTGCACATAGCTCTATTGCCTCTGCCCCTTTGGGAAAGCAGACCATTTTTCTTTTTGGCTACGGAGAAGGAACTGAGCAGGAGCCAGCAGAAGCCAGATTGGCAATATTTATCTTGGTCTGAAGAGGGACTGAAAACAAACATTCAGGGTAATTTTAACCTGGAATGTATGCTCGGGAGGGGAATGAGGACTGTGCCAATATCAAAGTAAAATAACAATTTCCATTGGTTTGCGTAGCTTTTTTACTGTGATTAAAAACATGCAGGAATGAAGAGATGACAAAAAAACCTACACAGTTTATTTGTAATATATTAGCTCAGCTACATTGCAGTGAAAACGGCTCTATGCAGCTGTGATAGATCACATAAGAGTGTTTCCTCTCATCGGCACACTATTCGTACACACACATGCACAACTTTAGAACAAAGGCCTGTTGGGAAATGTTTTTGTTCGCCATTCCCCACAGACTTGCAATCAATAAAAAAGCTCAGAGCCTGTTAACCTCCCTGAACTATTTAACACCAGCTGGCCCCTATTACTCAGACCAGTCGATGATGTTTGTCACTTAATGCGATTAGTACAGTTTCCTATTAAGCCTATCAGAGAGCTGTGCCTGTTACTCTAGGAGTCGGTATTTGGCAGCTACCTTGCACTTATCCTTAACTCTTTAGCTATTCAAAAGAAGGCTAAAATGTCTCTTCATCTCTCTTTATTGGTGTTTTTCCATTTTTTTCTCTTCTTTGCCTTTGTATAATCCTCGTCTCGTCAGTCCTCATAGTATTTTTTAATTATGTATCTGATAGGAAAAGCTGTATGATTCTCCTGAGGGCTAAATTTTAGTCGATAAAGAAGAGTACTGTGAGCATTAAAACCAAAACAATAATTCAAAATAGCCTAAAGGACTGCGTAGAGTTTGGTGGTTTTTCTCTGCGATGCTCCTTACTAGGAATTGCTTACACATAACACGTAGCTGTTACTTCGGTTGTTATGTTAGGATACATCTTGATTTAGTGCGGCTGTGAAAGGTTTTGCACTAAAATGTCACGCTGTAGGGTTCAGCATACAGTAAAAATGCTCCCTTATCTGGGAAAGGAATAGTTGCTCAGAATAGCTCAGAATCCTGAGTGACATGGGTAAAATCAGCCAAGGCAGCGAGATCAGCTCGCACCTGCAGGGATTACAGCAGGCCTACCACTGTACACATCTTTGCTTCTGACTTTACACATTTAAAAGAGTGTCAGAATGTAAGCATCATTTTGGAGTGATGATAGAAGTGATTATTTCTGTTATTTATTTATTTCTAAATGACACTTTAGATGTTTACATGCTCACAGTTATTATGCCTCGCACCTGACTGTAATTTACTGATTTGATCGAGCGTAAACACAAAGGTATCGATGATTTCCTCAGCTTCATCAGCCAGCTGTAGAGGCGGGTCCGCTCAAATGCCACCTTTGCTGATTTCCTGTAGGCAGAAGACAGAAGGTCAATGGATTGAGCTGAGATGAAGCGGGCAATTCAGTTGGCTGGCAAGTCAAACAAAGAGGCCGATCCTGTCTTTCTTCTCTGCCCTTTCATTGGAATCGTATTTCTTTGGTCAAATTTTGTTCAAGCGTGTGTGTGCGTTTTCTGCGTTGGGAGTCGGGGAGTGTGTAAGGGTGGTTTGGGTTTCAGAAAGATGAAAAGAGCGATTATCAATTGATACCCTGTGTAGTGTGCATCTTGCTTGTGGCACTGCTGGTGTCATGAAATGCTCCCTTTGTGGATTTCTGATGACTTGTTAAACATAGGGGAGGTATCATCAGCAAAGCATTAATTTATACAGTGAACATGATTCAGCACAAAGGCTTATAGGCACTTCATAATTTCCACTTTTGTAAGGCTTGGGCTATTTGCAGGCTGACATGTACTGAATAAATATTTGACATTTTAAGTAGTTTTAAATTTCACTGATGTAATTAACTCAAACAGGCCATTTTAATTCTGGTAATTGACTTGAGACAGTTGACATTTATTATGGAGTATCACCCGTCATACACAGAATACATTTTTCTAGTTTAGCCAGAATGTTTTCTCATAGTTAGATTTTTATTTTTTTTTTAATCTGGAAATGCACCATTTGAACGATCCACTTTTTCTTGTTACCACATTACAGATCATTCTAATTTTCTTTTTACCTTCCAGCCTTTGGAACCAAAACACTATTAAGTACTTTCAGGCTTCCCATTCTTCTCTTCCTGCTCAGTAGAGCCCATAGGCCAAGATGTATGCTTGTCACATTACTCTGAAAAACGCATTGATATTCTGCCCACAAAGTGTTCTTTGTAGTGTTTTCCACTGAATATGGACTACACTCCTTTTACGTAGTCTGTTTTAACCAGGAAAAGACAGGCAATGGTTGCTTGAAATGAAACATCTCTTCTAGTATATTCTAGGTGCTAGGGTGCAAGTGCAGACCTGAATGTCAAAGTCATAGCTAATGCAAGAGAACAAATTGTTGTTTTCTTGCAGGGGAAATACCAGGGTGTGCTCACGTCTACAAAAATCAAAATCCGGTGCCACTCTGCCCGCAAACTTTTTACTTTTTTTCCATTAGCCATGTGTCCTGCCAGTGTGAAGTGAAGAAGACAATAATTTCTCTGCCCAGGAAAAGACATAGATGTTCACAGCATGCACTGTTGTTGTTCAGGACAAGAAGGGGAAATGGGAAAAATAATTTGATAGTGACCCATTGTTGCAGTGCACTCATTCTAATTGGCCGCGTTGTTGTGCCTGCAATTGCTTGAAATGAGTTTCCTCCAGAGAGTTGTGAATGTATTTGGGATTATACTGTCAAGCAAAGGCAAAAACATTTTATAAGAGATTAATTTATGATGTCATGCCACATATTCTGGAAATTCTTCAGCATGAACGTGAAATAGAACAAAGAGGTCTCGTATAAATACAGCGATTTAGTTTACTGACTGAAACTGAAATTTCACCTTTTATCTTTTGTAGTCCAAAGATGACACATTTCTGTCACAGAGGGTTAAAGCATAATGTTACTCAACATGTCTAAAATCGTTTTGCTATCTCCATAATAATTTGTAGAGCTACTTGAAACATGTTGTTTATGCCAAATTAATGGCAAATTCAGACCCTATCACTCAAATGTCGCAGCAGAAAACAAGACTTATTAGACCACATGATGCTTTTCCAATCTGCTATTGTTCAATTTACTGAGCCTTTGTGAAATATGGTCCAAGTTTCCTGTTCTCAGCTGACAGGAGTGGGACCCAGTATGGTCTTCTGCTGCTATAGCTCACTTGCTTTAAGGTTTGACATGTTGTGCATTCAGAGAAGTTCATCTGGTTATTTCAGTTACTGCTGCCTTTCTATCAGCTTGACAGTGTCTTGTCATTCTCCTTTGACCTCTGGACTCAACAATGTCTTTACATCTGATTGTTGGATATTCTCACTTTTTTGGACCATTCTGTGCAAACCCAAGAGATGGCTGTGAGGGACAATCCCAAAAGATCAGCAATTTCTTCAACAGTCGTTCAAGGCTATTTAACGTCCTTTAGTTTGAACTTCAGCAAGTAGTCCTGAGCATGTCTGTGTGCCTAAATGCACTGAATTTTTGCCATGTGATTGGCTAATTAGATATTTGCATTAACAGTTGGACAGGTGTACTTAACAAAAAAGCTGTTGACTGTATGTAGTTTCTGGAAAGTCTGACTTCTCAATTTGTTTAGAGGCTGCTACTTTAATAAGTATTTGGCACAGTTTTACACTAAGTTGCATTCTGCTACAGTCTGCCAGTGTTGAAAAGGCAAAGCAATAAAGAAGTATACAGGTGGAGAGAGAACTTTTGCAGAGGAAGGCAAACCTCTATAAATTTCAATTACACCTTTTTGCTGATGTTCCCTATCAGAGTGGTTGACTTTATGCCTTTAGTGTCTTTAGAATTGATTTTTAGAGTGTCTGTTGACCCTATTGGATTGGATGGTCCCACTTGCAGGGAGACAGGATGTAAGTAGCTTTATAGTGCAGCAATTAATGAGATTTTGGTACAGCATTGATTTGTGTGCTGGTAAAAGAAGAATGGAGTTAAGCATCAAGTCCTTACATTTTAAAATAAAAGTTTCTACTCTTATATGGAATCGAAAATTACGTTTTAAACTCTTCAATATATTCCTATCAGAGGTATGAAGATAAATACTTGGGTATTTTTTAAAAATCAGACAATGTGAATATACAATAAGAAATGTGAGGTATTTTAACACTGGGGGAGTGTATCTGTAATGTAAGTGTAAGGAATCTGTCTTCCATTTGCTGGATGTAGCTCAGTTTTTCCTGACCTGTTTCTCTTTAGACTACAAACTACTCTTCTGTCAGTAAGCCATGCCACTGGTGAGGCTGCTGAACAAACAGAGAGCATAGGGTAATGCATTTTTGATGCCCATGATGGCTACCGTTTCCTTGCTTAGGGACTTGTGTGGCTGCAGCAAGAGGAACTCTGTGTGTCTTCAGGTCTAGCTTCTGAATAAGTGTTAAGTGTCGCATTAAAATGAATGTCCAAATCAGCAGGGAGAAGCAGATTTTGCTACGAGCTCCTAATCTCTCCTTTCAGCCCCACTTATCTGCACTATCTCAGAGGGAAGTTTTCCAAAGGTGGCACAGTTTGAAGTCCTTGTGCCCTGCCCTTGAAGGCTCTCACCCTTTTCCCCAGACATGCAATCAAAAAGTTTCATCCTATCTCTTCTGCTCATGCCATTTCTCCTCTTTTTTTGTACATGGTAAGCCGTGTGCTATTCTTAAGAAATGTTTTTGCTTGGGTTATGGGGTTATGTATACAATGTATGTATGATGAATGCATATGTGTGAGTGTATAAACAGTTCTTGGTCACTGACTAGTGGCCTCTCCACACTCAAACTCCCACTGTATATAATCACAGCGCAAGATCTGAATCAGATGGCAAAAGTCTAGTAATAATACTGTTCATTTGTTCCCCACCTACAGATGTTTTCATAGGAAGCCTGGCCAATCATGAGAACTGCACCTTTTCATTTTAACAGCAGCCCACTAAGATCCTTGGGGGCTGGTCCCTGTCATTCAGGCACTGAACAGACATTATTGAGGAAGGTAATTGGCAGGGAGCCTCATCTCTGGAGGTTTCCCTGGGCCTCAGTGATCTGTCAGAGGACTGTGAGACTCTGCCATTAATCAGTGTAGGGATAAGAGAAAGGAGGGATGTGCCAGGAATGGCCCAGACCATTACCTTTTCTTCCCCCTGACAGAAAAATCCTTACCTAATCAAACTGCCCCCTCTAATCCACGCTTAGCATCTTTGTGTAAGGTGGATCACATAAAATGAAGGTAACACTTCTTAAATGAGAAGCTGTATGAATGCAAAATTGATAGTTTTTCAGTGAACTGGAAGAAATATTCCACTGGATGTAAACATGCCATTTAGCATAGGCTATACTTATCCACATCAAATCTACACAGTGTGTGCTTTATTATTTTGATTTTTTTTTCTATCTGGGATTAAATTAGTAAACTGTCTTACTGACATTTGCAGTGTTTGTCTTACATATTACAATAAGATTAAAGGTTAAGTGGATTATTGAGTATAATTAAATTCAATAAATCTGTAAACTAAGACTCATACCAAACTATATCCATTAGTAACAATTTATTTACAATTTATAAGCACTTTCTTATATTAAATGTGCGTTAATTAGTTAAATAACTTAAAATTGGATTTGATTGGATTAATTGATTAAGTTTTAGTTGGGTTTAGGTTAAAAAAACAAAATCTCAAAGTCGACAGAAAGTAGTCACCATCACTCAGACTGTCTCAGACAGATATTTACACAGCTAGTTCCTGCAGTTATTGGATACACAAGTTAAATATGTTTGTTTTCTCCTCACTCCTGGCCCGGGTCTTCCAAAGTGTCTTGCTACTGTTTTTCCCTCCTACTGTGGCCTGGTGCTTGCAGAGATACTCTGATTATTGTTTTTTTTTTTTTTCCTTCTCTAATATTTAGGGTCTTACAATATTAGCACCTTGAGACACCTATTGTGGTTATCTGGCACTATATAAAAAAAAACTGAATTCGATTGAACTAAATATGATGGAGAGAAAATTGAAACTTCCAGACCATTTTTGTGATGGCAATGATGGAGTCCAAAAAAGAGTGAAATACATACTCTAGCAGAAGTTTTCAAGCTTGCTTTTTGTCTATATGAAACTAATTACCTTTTAAAATGAGCATAACATTAATCACTTAGCATGACCACGTCACACCAACATTAGTCTCTTTGCTGTTGCAACATATTAATGCTTTTGCAGGCTGCTTGGTTTATGCTTTTAAAGGGCCATTACAACACAGACTTTTTGTGTTTCTGTTATGTAGCATGTTGTTAAAACCATTTGACAACTAACCACTTGAACTAGTTACTAATTGTCAGAAAGTCTTAGATTGGAGTCAGCCCTAAATATGTGTATAATAGGCAATTTGAAAACCCAGATAGTACTGGATTAACACATTTGTAAAGACTATTTTGTAAAAATGTGTTGTTCTGAATGGAAAGTAATAAACAATGGCTTTGGCTGAGAATTCAGATAAAGAATCTTATGTTAAGTACCTTCATTTATCCACAAATGTGGGGAAAAAAGAAAAAAGGACAAAAGAACCAATCATTGCCCTCAACACCTAATCCCATATGTCTCACTGATTACTTGCTCGGTCCCAGATAGATACGGCATGAACATTGTTTTGCAAGTCAATAACACAGTAATTGTGTGTAGTAAATAGGAATCGTCTTAGTAGAGGTCATGGTAGTGAAATCTTTCTATGCTATTTGACTTTATGTTTTGCTCAGGGGAGCTGCATGCCTCAGAATGCAAAGCTGCTTCTTTTCTCAAAGTGACGGAGAGGAGATTGTAGCAGATGCCTGACCCTCTCCCAGTGAGGTTATTTCTAATTTGCTCACCCCCCCCCCCCCCCCCCCCCCCCCCCCCCCCCCCCCCCCCCCCCCCCCCCCCCCC
>VUQR01032073.1:0-10578 GCA_015108515.1 Hemichromis elongatus
TCCCGCGGTAATAGACGTTCCAGCCATGTATTCCAGCCCTAAACCTAACCATAACCTTATTCCTAACCTTAACCAGCAGTTTAATGACGTAAAATCGTGTTTTCCAAAGCGATTCGAAGAAAATGAGAACGTGTAGATTGAGTCCAAACGGTTCTCATGTTTTCCCATTGTTCCGATCTCGTCATTTAGGAACATGTTGGGTGGCGGAAAGCAAATTGAGAACCCACAGCGTTCCATAAAAACGTGGACGTGACAAATCGTCGGTATTTTACGCGTCGGGGGTGAGAACGGGTTGACCCAGGACACGCTGGAGAGATTATATCTCTCGGCTGGCCTGGGAACGCCTTAGTGTTCCCCCCGGACAAGCTGGAGGAGGTGACTGGGGAGAGGGAGGTCTGGGCTTCTCTGCTTAGGCTGCTGCCCCCGTGAACCCGGCCCCGGATAAGCGGAAGAAGATGGATGGATGGATGGAACTGGAGCCTTCAACCACTGAATAAATTTAAGAAAATGCACTAATAGCATACTTGGCTTCTGTCTCCCCAAATGAACCCAACAATACACAGTTGGTTTGAAAATGAGCCTTTTCTATCCATTTTGTCCTTTTGTCAACATTTTTATGTCGCTGAAAATGGAGCTTTTAAAAACTTTATAGAGGATGAAGATTTTCAAAAACTTGGTGTTGGCCATTTATTAACTCTTGGCTCAGACTGTGTGCAGTATTGCTTGCATGACAACATATTATTGCGTTTTCTTTTTATGCTAACACAGAATCTTTCTAATCCAAACTTGTTCCAAACTTGTTACACATATACGTGCCAAAAGCGTTTTTGCAGATAAGTTGTCCTCAAAAAATGCATTTTAAATAAAGCATGAAGTTGACATCATCAAGCCGATTCATGTTTTAAACTATGAGTGCGCTTGTTGTTTATTTGGATCTGAAAAATTTTGCTCGGTTAAGAAAAAAGAAAAAAAGCCGCAAATTTGCCATGCAAAATTATGCTGTCGGTGTGAATGGCTGCATTAAAAATAGATGAGCCCAAAAAGTTTTTTTAAGGCACAAAATATTAGCACGAATTTTACGTGTCCGATGTGTAAAGGGCTTTAGTTCTGACCACTGTTTTCAACATGTTTATTTATCAGCAGATCTAATTCTGAATTAATAAATCATGAAATCCCAAAAGCCTATGCTGACTTGAAGCATCTTTGACTTTTTGATACTGCATCGTTTTTCAAGGATCACTTGAAAAGATCTGGTTTCGGGATATGAGATGAAGTGTATAAAATGGATTTCAGCCTGAGTACATGGGCACTCTACGCAAAGATGCCAGCATCTCAAAGCATTTAAGTCCTGAACTGAAATAAAAACTGAGTAGAGGCCAAAATTCCTCATGAAAATAATCTTAAGTAAGATTATTTAGACATTGTCCCAATAACTGAGAACAACAGGAGAATTTTTTAAAGACCTCTCCCATACAAGATGAAAACTCCTCTAAAACCCATTCTTCTCTATGGCTCGCAGTATACAATATCAGCTTGTGGAGCATCAAGCAAAGCACACCACAAGTACAAGCGCACCTATGTGAAAAGGCCTTTACACTTCCAAAGATATGCACTTTGATTTTCAGTACAATCGTTTTCTGGTTGGTTATACACTGCAGCTGCTGTAAATTAGTTGTGCACTGATTACCCTGATTGAAAAATGACTCTTCATTATCTTTAAACATTTACTGATCTGACACAACAGATAAATATCAACCACTGCCATAACCGAATGTGGTCTAAATTGCTAATATCTTTCATCCAGGGCATCGTCAATGTTTCGACAGTTATCAGTGCAAACACTGGTAAATTCCATAACCTACTAATAGCTGTCAGCTTCGTGACCAACAGCCGTACGTCAGCTGGCACTGGGGTTACCAAACACAAGAGAAAAAAGCTATCTCAACCTTCAAAATGTACTCGACGTGTTGTGAACCTGCAGTAGTTTTGATAGCAAGTGAGTGTGCTCCATAGACACACATGAGAGATGTTTTCCCATGAAGAGTAATTAAATAATGTTTTATGCTCAAAATCAAAGTGTATGGAAACACATTTAAGAATGTGGATGACAGCAGTTAGATGTTGTGTTTCTCCCCTGGAGCTGCTGTTGAGTCACATTCTTTTGTTGAGCGTGCCGAAATGTCTCGAAACAAACAACCAGCTCATTATTTTATTGCCACAGTGGTCTACGAGCAAATGGCTTTGTGTTCTGCTCCCTGTATTTGTTCATGCTATGGCTCTTTTTTAATCACTTACACAATCTTTGCCTGCTATTCTGCAATCTGTTACGTCTGGAAAGAAGCTTAAAGCCTACTGTTACATGAATTAATAACTCGTCTTTACTATTTTCTGCCCGACTTATCCACAAATTTCATATTCGCTATTTCAGATTAGTTAATCCTTCTTGTATATGAAAGATGCTTTGCAAGTAGGTACTATACAAGAGAAGCTTTTCATGGTTGATCAGGTCCTGGCCAAAGCTCCACTCAGCCGGGTTTGAGGACTTGCATTCTGACCAAATCCATTTTAGTTCCAAACCTTTTTGGCCAACATTCAAGAACTTTTCATTTGAAAATCTCTGGACCAGGATCGTTTTAATTTTGCAACCTCTAACCTGCTGGCACCAAAAGCAACAAGTCTTAATTATTCAAAAGGAAGTAAAATGTATTCATTAAATATAAATCTGTTTATCCTAATAAATTTCTATATTTACAGTGTTGGTGCAGTTGAGTTCAGAACAATGGCACACACGTCCACGTATCTTGCCAGGTGCAGGGTACAAAAATAGGAAAATGAAAAAACTCCCATGCTTTATCTTGACTGCAGGCCAAAAGAGATCAGTTGAAGCCGATGAGGACCTTTACAGTCAGATGAAGCACGATGTAATAGAAAGAGGACAGTAGCATACTCCAGTGTGCAGGTGTTCCTTCTTATGTTGAGTCAGGTTTTTCTAATTTTGTTCGCTTGTTTCCATGCTTGCAGTTTCAGGACTCAGGAAAAAAAATAAATGTATTCTTAAGTGCTTTATGGGCACATTTTGTTCATCTGTTTGGCAAAAACAACACGTTCTACTTAATGTTCACAAACTCCAGTAATCCTTATTTGCTTCCATTATGTTAAAAGACACGTCTAGCCACCTTTAGCCACCATCGTGTCCTTTGATAAGTAAACCACCCAGTAGACCATGTTAAATGCACCAAACGACACAGGGAAGAGGATCCGTGCATACTTGTCAATTTTACTGGTTCCGCCCATACCAGCAGTGGTGGGCTGGGAGCACGGCGTCTGCTTTGGCTCCAGTTTGTTCCCCATCATCTGGATGCGCTCCAGCTTCGGCCCCAGCAGATGCTGCAGAGAGGAAGTGCTGGCGTTCTGCTTGCACGGTGTCCCCGCCATCACGTCTGGCGTAGAAGCTGCAGCCTGGGGCATACTCTTCACCAGCTGCGCTGAGGAAGACGCAACGCTGAGGAGGCTCTCGGACTTTGGGCTGGAGCGGGAGAGGGTGGAAGAGCTGCCATTGGCTCCACCTGCTAAAGGTTGCAGCGGCCTTCCTCGCCCTACTCCTGCAATGTTGGTGGTGGACTGGGCCCTCTGTTGACGGCTGGACTCTTGGTGGGAGATATAATTCATGCGCTTCCTCAGATTACCATTCGTATCAGCATTTTGCTGCGAGAGAAGAGAATAACCAGTATTTGAGTCAGGCTGATAAGAAAGTTTAGTGATACTGACATTTTAATTTGTTCCTTGTGTTTTAGATTAACAGCTTGAAATACATTTCACTATGCCTATGCTGTTCTTTAGTTGTTGTTTTTTTTTAAATCCTGTCCTGTCTGGCAGTTTTTGCAAACAGAATTACGATCTGAATGCAGTCGTTGTGCCAAACACATCTTTTTATTTCTTAATTTCTATTCATGTTATTTCAGTTATTATATTATGTGTGGTATACAGTATGATAATGTCTAAGGCAAGACTGACAAAAGATGTTAAAAATGTACAAATGTATCGCCAACCGCCACACCTGTAAGAAAAAACAAACATACAACACCTGGAACACAAGAATTTAAAAATGCACAGGTGCATAAATCAACAATCTTCTTGCTGTGTGTGTGTGTGTGAAAGAGAGAGAGAGAGAAAGTTTCGAGTGTGTCTTTGTTAAGACTTGTTTGTTGTTACTTGGAAATGACAGTGAAAAGCCCCAATAACAACCCCCAGGAACCAGAGGCAGACAGAAATGGGGTTGGGAGAGCCGGGCCATCCGCCGCCCCTAAAAGTACTAAATATGTAAGGCCTAATCTTGGCCATTCCAGCAGCAGAAGGGAGGCCGTAGATGGGGCACACAAATGGCCAAGTACTCTATACAACATGTCACATTCACACACTTTCTCTAAACTGAGTGCTTCCTAAGTACATTCGTACACATTCACACTCTTGACATGCAGAATGGAAGAGCCAGGGATTAAACCACTAACCTTACAAACAGTAGGTGATCTGCTCTACCTCCTGAGCTACAGCCACCCGGCAGCAAACATGAGTAAACCCTCACTAGGTTTTGGATAAAGTGTACACTAATAAACATGTCAAACCTGCATTTGAAACATTGGCTACCATAGTAGTATAGTATTGCAACATGGCATTTAGGTCTTCTAACTAAAATAGGAACATAAATACTGCCATCATTGCCAGACCTGGCCCACATCTGGCTGACATACACCCTGCTATGACACCAGTCAGTCAGAAGTGCCAGCTTGATGCTGGATCCAGGCCAGACCTTTTTTCTATGAGCCTGGGCCACATAGACCAAACCAGCTATTAAAACTATTTCCCTCACCCATAAAACCCTCTACCTGGACTACTCATTCACTTTATTCACAGACACTTATTTATTTATTCACTTACTCAACCATGCTGATTTATTTATTAATTTTATTTAAAAAACAAAACAAATAACCTGTATATACTGTATATTGTATTTATAATCTATTTCTTATTGTCTGTGTATGCCCTTTCCTCATCTTTAACGCCATGCTGCTCTGCTGTTTCTCAATTGCCCCTTGGGGATAAATAAAGTAATTCTGATTCTGATAATCGGACCAGATGTGGCACGCCATCACATAAACAGTGCCATCTACGCCAAGCCTCGTGCATATCTGAATGGCATACCACTTACCATGCCAGAAGTCAGCCAGCAGCAGCAGCCAGCTTGACACCAGATCCGGGCCAGGCCTGTCTACTATGTGGTAATATTGTAAGTAATGGTCTCAGTGGAATCCTTTATAGAATAAATAGTTGTTTGTTTCTGTATCTAAGTGTTTAGCAAGGAATGTTCTATATTTATTACCATGTTCAAAGTTTTCCAAACGCAGCCCCCCAAAGCCTTTTGCACAACAGGCACAACACTGATGCAGTACTTATTCTATGCACTTTAAGCATTTTATCTACCTCTACCTTTATATTTAGAGTTACTATTTATCCTACAGTATGTCTTTAGACTGTGGGAAAAGGCCAGAGAGCCCTGAGGAAACCCAACCAGGCACAGGATAACATTCCTAATCACACTAGGAATTCTTGATTGAGTTGGTTATTGGAACCAGCTCTCAGTTTGGATATGGGACAATATTTCTCTGCACTACTGCAGAATCTTAACCTTAAAATATAATGCGTATTGAGGTGACTGTTGAATTGATATTAGTAAAAAAAAAAAAAGAAAAGAAAAAAAAGACAAGCATTAAAATAATAAGAAAATTTTGTGCAAAGAATGTTTTCATCTCTCCTTTCTTTGCATGATAGGTGAAGTTTACTTGCTCTCCAGAAACTTTGTCATATTGATGTGATTACAGTCCCCCTGACACAGACGGCCTTCATTTGTGAAGGCAGACGACAGACTATGCGTAATACAGGTGTCACTTACCGTGGCTTTCACTCATTTCACACAAGCTTTAGACAGAAAGTAGGTAGCACCGCATCGGGGTGGTAATGCAGTGTAGCGCCAAAGGAGCTTATCCTTTGAAAGTTGATGTTTTCAAGCAGAGTGTGATGCTGGTACTAAGGCATTTGCAGAAATAATCCACCAACACCACTACCAACACCACCCCCACCCCTTGAATTCGAAAGGATCCAATGTTATTGTGTCCCATGTGCAGCAGAGGAGGAGTGTGTGTGTGCGTGTGTTTCAACATGCAGGAGGTAAAATGCTGAGGTGCTGGAACCATCAAGACACTGTGACCCATGTGCCAAGCCCTCTGGTAACAGAACCTGCTCTTGGGGAAGAGAGTATTAATTTTCCCCCCCGTTGCTAGAGCTGTCCTGAAACCTATACAGATGTATTCGGACTGCGTTGCCATGGTAACCCTCTAATCCATTGAAGTGCTGTTGTCACTATACTGCATTCAGGCATGATTACGCCACACTGGGATTTAGGCAGAAGGGAACAACTTAAAGTAGTTACTGTAATACGGGCATATCTGTTGGTGGGTTATGTCAACTTTAATGATCGGTTAACAGATGACCTTTGACTTCCACTCTTCAGAAGATTATGTAGCCTGAGAAAAATACATTGCACATGTAAAGCACTGTTTATCCAGTGCCATGAACACATTCTTACAGTTACATAAACAGCACTGTAACACATTCATCATATCTGACTTAGAGCTTCATGGTATATTCATGAATCCTCATTCTCTCCGTATGTAACTTGCCATGGTGTCAATGTAATTTGCTTAAACTTCGTCACACAGAAATAGAAGATTATCTCAGTTCATGTAGAATTTCAAAAGAAAGGTTGCACACCTCGTGACTAGTCCCAAACATCTGTGCTGTGAAGATGTCTTCAGAACCGTCTTATTTTCTCTCTCTCACACCCATTTTTCCTATCGTTTAACAAGCAGTTGTATTTAATTTGACAAAAAAATTTTCTGGGACCAAGGTTTCTCTAGCGTTTCTTAACACCCTCTAAGCAGGAGCTCAGCTGACTATCCTCACATGCAGGAACTACTTCTGATGATTCAAAAGTGTAGGCTAAAGGTTGGATGCAGTAAGCACATAATAAGGGACATGCTCTGTAAGTGCTCCTTGAAGTAAAGTGTGATCAGATTATCGAGCCCCTTTGAGAGAAACAGAAGTCACCTGCAGCACTTCCTCTGCGTCCTTGACCTTGACAGGCGTGGATTGGGGCACTGGGGGGCATTTGGCCGGCTTCTTTTTGGCCCGCTCAATCTGTGCATTGGTGAAGTAGTTGACGGCGGCAAACTCAATGAGGGCGGAGAAGACAAAGGCGAAGCAGACGGCGATGAACCAGTCCATCGCGGTAGCGTAAGAGACCTTGGGGAGGGAATGGCGAGCACTGATGCTGAGCGTCGTCATGGTCAGGACAGTGGTGATGCCTGGGATGGTTTGTGAGAGGATAGAAACAAAAGAACACATGAGACACATGAGCCTGTATCAAAGAGGGAGCTGACATAAATTCTTTCATTTTTGATCAAAGCACATAATTAGTCTGAATTTGACTCAATTTGAATGTAAGTAGAGTTGCAAAAATATCCATCTCCCTGGGAAAACTGAAGCTTCACTACAGACTGACATGAATTTTAACATTGCAGATCTGAATAGAAAACAAGATGTGTTCAATAACCCATATATTATGTTCTTCTCATTAGATTTCATTAACTGAAGGCAGAAGGATAATGAACCATTATATATATATATATATATATATATAGATAGATAGGTTTGCAATAGAGACATGTACAATAAAACTACAAAAAGCATTTGTCCACTTGAGGTATTCGGAGAGTTTCACTCTACTCTGTACTCTGAGGACTGCTCTGGTCAATAATACAGTTTTTGTAATGTTGCCTGTCTACACCAGCACAGAGGATTTTTGATCAAACAATCACGGTGTGATTAAATGCAGACTTTCAGCTTTAATTTAAGTGGTTAAACAAACAAACATTACAAACATTCTTATACACAGAAACCAATTTTCAGAGGCTCAGCAGTAATTGGACAAGCCAGCATAACATTAAGATAAGGTTTATGGTTAATACTTGGGTAAATATCCTTTGTAGTCAATAGAGATGTGCAAAGCAGCCGGTATTTGTATCTGTATTTGTATTTGTATTCGAGTAAAATTCAAAATAGCGTAAAAATCCAGTTTTTTGCATTATACTTCTAATTACTGTTATAGTTTAAGTATTCTTTAATTATATCAATTGTTTTAATTATGGATATGCAATATTAGTTTTCCATAAATCCAGCAATGAACATGTAACAAGGAACGTCATTGAAAAGAAAATTACATAACAGCCATCGCCTCATCCATGGTTAAAACCAACAACTAAGAAGAAACATTGTGAACATTATGAACCCGCCACCACCGGTCCTTGTTGAGGACACTGAACAGACAGGGAAACTTACTTGCAGGGGCAGAACGTGGCTGTAATGATGAATTGGTGCTTGCGGGGTGGTTGGCAGACAGTACCAAGAATAAGATGCTTTAATTGAATGTGATTATACATAACAGATGTTGATAGATGTTTGATATCTCTGCCTCTGCTGATCTGACTTTTGGACACATTACATATCAGTTTGGTTTCATCTGCAGCACTGAATGTAAAATGTTTCCACAGAGGCCACCAGCCAAGGTTTTTGGCTGGTGGAGGACCAAGAGGTGGCTCAGCAGCAGCAACAATCTTTTTTATTTGGTTGACCAAATCCATGTGGGCAGTTTCAGCTAAGCTAATGAGTGCCTGGAAGCTCTGCTAAGGTTAACTAGCCTATAGCTTATATCTTGCTGTTTGCAAAAGACAGAGTAACTTAAATGTACCATATAACTCCCACAAGTGCATACAACTCGACACAACTACACAAGCATTGTTTTAACCTTTTAAACCAAACGTTAACGTTACTCTGTCAACAGCCTAGTGTCTAAATGACCGAGCTAACAGCTATGTAAACAGAGCGAACATGAGAGCACTGACTGCAGACGTCAATAATGCAGTGTCATTGATTAATCTCCTGATCTTTGCCAAAGTTTTAAACTGCCTCCGGGACCCAGTTAAGGTACAAAAAAATCTATTCAACAAAAATAGTGATGCAGTTCAGTCTTTTATTGCTCAGCCAAGCCATCCATGTTGCTGTGTGGAGCAGCCTGTGTCAGTCACTTTTTACAAGTCACTCACTCATCCAGTCATGCACTTCAGTCTCATAAGGAAACTCAGCTTTTTGATATAAAGTTTATCTTGTTCCCGAATACAAATTTTTTTAGGTATTTGTTCGAAATAAGTATTCGTAAAAAACACACCAAATACTGTTTTTTTTCCTTCTCTAAACTTTGTTCTTCCTATTATCTAGGTTGGTTTTGGTTTCAGGCCTCGAGGGCCGGTGTCCTGCAGGTTTTAGATCTCACCTTAAGTCAGCACACCTGAATCACATATTTAGTTCATTACCAGGCCTCTGGAGAACTTCAAGACATGTTGAGGAGGTATTTTAGCCATTTAAATCAGCTGTGTTGGATAAAGCACACATCTAAAACCTGCAGGACACTGGCCCTCGAGGCCTGGAACTGGAGACCCCTGTTGTAAACCTTCTTTGGTTTCAGTCACTCTGCCTCCTCAAGAATGTTTTCTTCACAAGATGGCGCGGCCACGTCCAGACGCCTTCCTGACCACTCCGCTCAGACTATGCATCTTTTTAGTTTTTTACCTATTCGTTTTTCTGGCTTACATCCCCAAATCTTCGGGTTTCACTGTCTACGACAGGAGATCACTTATAAACATCGGTGACAAGGTTGCACATTTAATCTTGGATACTTTTAAACTCGACCCATCCTGGCCGCCTGAGATTCTACGCAGCGCGACCAACAACAAAGGACAGGCCGCTCACCCGAGGCGTAGAACAAAGAAGCGCCGGGGGAAACGCGCCGGCGTTCGGAACAGACTGAGACAGCAAGCACTTCGCGCACCCCTGCCCAGCATTCTACTAGCCAACGTACAGTCGCTGGAGAATAAACTAGATGACCTAAGAGCAAGAGTCACCTTCCAACGTGACATGAGGGACTGTAACATTCTGTGCTTCACGGAGACATGGCTGACCCCCACCGTACCAGACCAGGCCGTTACTCCGTCGGACTCATTCTCTGTGCTTCGCACGGACAGAACGGCAGAGTCAAATAAAACCAAAGGTGGAGGAGTGTGTGTTATGGTAAACAGAAAGTGGTGTGATGCCAGGAGCATTTCTACTCTCTCCAGCGGCTGCTCGCCACATCTGGAATTCCTGAGCATTAAGTGCCGCCCTTTCTATCTGCCCCGTGAATTCACCTCGGTCATCGCCACGGTGGTCTACATCCCTCCCCAAGCGGACACAGGTATGGCTTTGTCCGATCTACATGATATGCTGAGTTCGTTTCAAAACAAGGACCCGGGCGCAGCTATCATTGTAGCAGGAGACTTTAATAAAGCAAACCTCGGACAAGTCATGCCGAACTTATACCAGCATGTCTCGTGTCCGACCAGGGGGGATAGAAATTTGGGCTACAAAGCTGTC